>CAJVPJ010000309.1:0-29309 GCA_910592205.1 Paraglomus occultum | reverse complement strand
AGGATTATCTGAACTTCTTTGTAGTAATTCTTCACTCATAATTACTTCTCTTTTTTGGTATATTGGTATACTCCTTAACTGTTAATTTTCGATAGTCTTTCGTGCATTGCTTAGCAAGTTCATTAATCTGTCCTTTCTTTTTTACTTTCTCCCTTTCTCACTCCTTTAGGAAGAAGTCTGAGTTTTCTTCAATTATCCTTTCTATTTTTCCTTTATGAATATTAGTTTGCATATCAACTTTACTTTATACTTTAGTATATGTTTTATTTTAACAATTATTAGCAATAAGTGCCTAAGTCTTATACAGCAATCTCTATCTTTTCTAAGTCTAAAAGGGCATTACGAAAAGCAATGGCTTGGTCAAACTTAAATTCCCGAGTAAATCTTTTCATTTGTCTTCGCAAATCTTTAACCAATTTTTTTAATTCTTTTTCTTCCATTTCTCCTTTTTGGGCTTTTTCTATTAACAGGGCTATTAGAGGGTCAAGAGCAATATCCTTAACCGGTTTTTCAACGGTTTGAGGGACGATATTATTCTGACGGTTGTGTTCTTTCTGAATTTGGCGGCGACGGTTGGTTTCCTCAATGGCACCTCACATATTATCAGTAATTTTATCAGCGTAAAGAATAACCCGGCCATTCCTATTTCGGGAAGCCCGTCCAATTATTTGAATTAGCGAACGAGTGTCCCGCAAAAATCCAGGTTTATCAGCATCTAGAATACAAACCAAAGAAACTTCAGGCAGGTCTATTCCTTCTTTTAGCAGGTTAATTCCAACTATTACGTCATACACTCCGCGCCGTAAACTAGTAATGGCTTGGTATCTTTCAAAAATTTCTAGACGGCTGTGAAGATAAACTACTCGGATATTTCTTTCTTGTAAAAAAGCCGCAATATCTTCCGACATAGCAATAGTTAAAGCATAGATAAGCACTTTTTCTCCTCGGTGGCTTTTTTCTTTTATTTCTTCCATGATGTCGGCAATTTGGTTGCGGGTGGTTCTTACTTCTATTTCAGGGTCAAGCAGGCCAGTCGGACGAATAATTTGTTCCACTGGCTGATAATTTACTTTCTCTAGTTCGAAATCGCCTGGGGTAGCAGAAACATAAAGAGAATAGCCAATTTTGGCAAAAAATTCTTCCTGGTTTAAAGGACGGTTATCCAGGGCGGAAGGTAAGCGAAAGCCATATTTTACTAAGGTTTCCTTGCGGCGGCGGTCAGTGTTATACATGGCCCTGACTTGAGGGATGGTAATGTGGGACTCGTCAATAATAGTTAAAAAATCCTTGGGAAAGTAATCCAGCAAGACAAAAGGGGTCTCTCCCTCACTTCTTCCGTCAAAATAGCGGGCATAATTTTCAATTCCGGGACAAAAACCCATTTCCCGCAAGTTAAATAAATCTTCCTGAACCCTTTTTTCTAATCTTTCGGCTTCTAAAAATTTTCCTTCTTGGCAAAAGTATTCTTTTTGTTCATTCAATTCTCTCTCAATTCTTGCTAGAATTTCGGTTAATTCTTCTCCTTCTTCACCCACATAGTCCTGGCTGGGCGGAATAGCAATTTTTTGCAGTTCTTTTGTTATTTCATCCGTTTGCTGATTTATTTTTTCTATTTTTTGAATCTCGTTTCCCTTAATACTTAACGAGAAATAGTAATTCTCTTCCCAACCTAGCATGAAGTTGATTTTGTTCTCCTTTATTTGGCAATTTCCTGGGTTGATCTTTTTGTCATTTTTATATCCGAGAAGCAATAATTTTTCTTGAAGCAGGTCCTTATCCACTCTCTGCCCTTTTTCTAAATGAATTACTACTTTTCGATAAGAGGTGGGATTAAAGCAGCCATAAATGGCGGCCACAGAAGCCACCACGATTACGTGTCTATCAGTAACCAAAGAATTTAAAGTTTTTAAGCGCATTTTGGCAATGCTGGCATTTCTTTGAACTTTTTTGCCAATATACATATCACTAGCGGGTTTATAGGCTTCTGGTTGATAATAATCAAAATAAGAAACATAATATTCAACCTTATTATGAGGAAAAAATCCTTGCATTTCTTGATAGATTTGCATCGCCAAGGTTTTATTATGAGCTAGAATTAGAGTAGGTTTTTGGGTTAGTTGGATAATGTTTGCCATGGTAAAAGTTTTGCCGGTGCCGGTGGCTCCCAAAAGAACTTGCTCTTTTTCTCCTTTGTGAATACTTTCGACTATTTTCTTGATAGCAGTGGGTTGGTCTCCTTTTGGATGAAAATTAGTTATGAGACGGAACATGAATTATAAAAAAGTTTTAAACATTCTTTACTTTTTTTAACTTTTAATTATTATAAAACCAGGGAGAACGTGGATTTTTTGTGTTTATTTAACTAATGAATACTCTTTGTTACTGTCATTTATAATAAAAATAGTATTATATTATGATCGACTGAAAAGATATTCATCCTGATTTCACTAGTGAGTTGCAAAAAGAATGAGAAGACCGAGGTTTTGATTATTATGATTGCAAAGGATATATTGATAAAAATATAGAACCCCAAGAAGCCGATTTTGCTAACTATTTATATTACCAAGGCTATTATTTTTATGGCTCTGGTTCATTAGTAGGCTGACCAGATGAAAAAATTGCTAAAAAAATAAAAGAACTGAGAGAAGAATATACTCGATGAAAAAACGCCGGTATTACTTCTGAATTTGCCTTCCAGTGACAAAATATTGGCTTTACTTACGAACAGATTAAAGAATGGTTGGAAGTGGGATTGCAACCCGTTGACTACGAGTTCGCGGCTTATTTAAGAAACAAGAATTATGTCCAACAACAATTTAACTTAGACCAGTTAAGAAAAGAATTTAATGATTGGCGGACAAGCGTGCTAGCCGAGGACTATTTGAACTTTTGCTATCTTAAACCAAAAAGAAAGTCAATAAAAATACTGGATGTCAAGAACAAAAACTTAACCGGTTCTTTAGACCTATCTGATTTTTTAAATCTAGAAATATTAGATTGTTGAGGCAATAAATTAACTAGTTTAAAACTTAATAATTGTCGACAACTAAGAATGCTTAATTGTAATAATAACCAATTAACTACTCTTGACTTAACTAACTCGGGTAAATTAGAAGGTCTTAGGTGTGGCGATAACTATTTGGAATATTTGGCTCTTTCTCCTCTTCAAACTAAACAGTTAACTTATTTGTATGCCGAAAATAACAATTTCCTTTCCCAGGATTGCTCTGTTTTTGGAAAAAGTGTTAATTTGAGGGAATTAAAAATAGGCAATCACAATCAAATAAAGATTAATCAAGGAGTTTATAATCGATTTACTGGCTCTTTAGAGCCCTTACAAAATCTGGGAAAACTGGAATATTTAGATATTAGCAGCACTGACATTGATGATGGATTAGAATATTTACCAGAAAATATTAAAGTTTTTTCTTGTGAAGCAGACAAAAGGAAACAGGCAAAAGTAAAAGTCATTCAAGAAGACTGGGAATGTTTCAATCATGATTTAAAGAAATACAAAGATTTTGTTAATAAGCCTGATGACAATCAGAAATTATTAGACCAATGATTAGAAGAAAATTATCCACAAAGAGGGGAATGCCAAAGAGAAACAGCCGATGAAGGTTGGGACGGTAGTGGCGACTGAAATAATAAAGGTAAAAAAAGAGTAGAAATTACTAAATTAGACCTTAGTCAGCAAAATTTAGCCGGAAGATTAAGATTAAAAGGGTTTACTAACTTAAAGAAATTAAGTTGCTCTGGCAACAAGTTAACTAGTTTTAATTTAGGTGATTGCCAAAGTCTAGTCGAACTTAAATGCGATAACAATCCAAATCTTTCACAAGACTTAAAAGTTTTGATTTCTCTGAAAGAGTTAAAGTATTCAGACATTAGCAATTGCCCATTTGAAGGAAGTTTAAAGCCTCTCGAAAGTTTGAATAAGTTAGAATGATTAAGCATTAGTAATACCAGCCTAAAGGAAGGATTAGAGTACTTACCAGAGAGTTGCAAAAAAGTTTACTGCAATAGTAATTATCCTCACCAATCCACCAAAATCATGGAAGAACTGGATAAAAGTAGATGTCTGGTAGAAGAAAAAGAAGATTCGAAATCGGCTAGCAAAAAATATTACAGCCTTGACAAATGGAGAACAGACAAGCAAAATAACATCACCGCTTCCGCCATTCCCTTAGAAAGGTTATTTGTTATTCGCAGCAACCTCAAGCAGTTTCTTAACAAATGAGGAAAAACAGACGAAGGCGAGCCAGGCAATGAGTTAAGCAAACTCCAATCTCCCGAACAATACAGTAAATTTCGCTATCTCGGTGGCGTAAAATGAATTGCCCGCGCTGCTGCGGTCACGGGTGGTATTTTAGCTTTAACCGATCAAGCGACAGCTGGAGGCTCTCTCGCTGCCGCCTCTCCTCTTATTGATGCGATTGCTTCTCAAATTGAGGAGAATTATTACACCAAGAGGGAGGAAAAATGAAAAGAATTCTTAAATGATGCTGACACGTTTTTGGACAATTATCATGAACTATTAGGAATAATTAAAAAACTTGGCATGGGTTCTGATTTAGGAAAAGTAAACAAGGCGTTAAAAGACTTAAATGAAAAAGCCGATGAGTTTTTAGAGATATATGATGAAAACCATAACAAAGAAGTAGATATTAGCGAATTGATTGAAAAAAGAACAGAACTAGCCAAAGATTTAGCCAAGGACAAAAAAGAAAGCCGTTCATGAGGAATTGTTGAGTCTATAAAACTACTTGAAGACAAAGTGGTTGACTATAAAAAAAGAGGTTCTTTAATTGAAGAAGAAAATGTAGAAGAATTCTCCAAAGAAGTAGAGGGAACAGAAAAAGAGAAAAAAACCAGGGAATTTGAATCCATCGAACCAGAATCTTCCCAACAATGATTAGCAGTTAATGTGGAGAGTGAACAAACAAGTGTTGCTTCTTTGACTTCTTCGCATGTCAGTCTTTTAGATAAGGAAGAAATAGAAATGAAGAACCTAGAACAACAGGCAAACATTGTTCAACAATCTGCTTACGGCGTTCCTGGTTTCAAATAAAATTGATTGCTGTTGTTTGCGTCCAAAATGACTTGGTTGAAAAACTATTTTTGGGCATCTAAATTTTATTTTTTTATGGCTTTATTGCGTTCCTTCTTATTTTCTATGACAAACCTGATTTTAATGCTTTGTTTGGAAAGTAAATGTTTGATTGCTTTGTTGACAAGTCCTCTTTGTTCTTATGTCCTTGTTGCGTTAGGAAAGACCTTAACAATTAGGATAGTCTTGAGTCCCTAACTTTTTGGTTCTCTTTAATTATCCTAAATAGATTTAACTTGTTTGTGGTAGATTAAAAAAAGATTATGAAATATTTATGTATTGACCCTTCCGGAACCGGCACTACTGGAATATTTTTTTTTCAGGCTAGTAGTAAACCGAGCCATGTATTTTCTGAATATAAAAGTAAAAAATGAGAAGAACATTTGAACTTTATTGTTGACCTTGTAAAAGAATGGGAGCCAGATGTTATTATTTACGAAAATACTACTTACATTTACGGCCGACAACACCAAGGGACCGTGGGACTGTATAAATTAATTGGTAGTATCGTGGCTTTAAAACACATTTTTAATTTTATTCAGGAATTAGGCAGTGTTGCGGTTAATCAAGTCAAACCTTTTAAAGACAAACTTTTCAACGGCCAGGAACAAATAGAAGGTCTAACTTGTAAGGCGGGCCGTGGTAAAGGCTGAAAATATAAGCGAAAAAAAATTAGTTTGCATCAATTAGATGCCTTAGTAGTTTATCACTTATGAAGTGGCGGAAGTTTAGAAAAACAGAAAAATATTAAAAAAAAGATAACTAGTTTAAAAGCCAAAAAAAGATTAGGCATTAAACAAAAAGAACAATTAAAAAAGTTAGAAGGGTTTTTAGTTGAAAATAATAATTAACTATTTTTCCTTCTTTTTCGATAAATTACTCAAATACCGACTATTACTATTAGGACAATACTCCCCACTATCAGAAAAAGAGTATTTTGGCTAAATAGTTTTCCCCCATTCGGTTGGACTTGGTTATTTTTATTTTGACTGTTTTCGGGAGTTTTGGGAGGAATGGGAGGTAAGTCTGGCTCTCCTCAGCGTCCCTGTCTTAAATATTCCTCTTCCTGCTCTTTACATTGATGATTTTTAACTACTTGCTTAATTTCTTCTCATTCCCGTTCAGTAAAAGTTCTTATATTAAATCTTCGGTGCGGTTTTTTGATATTTTGTAATACTAATTCTACATACCATTCCTCTCCTGTTTTTTCGTCCAGTCAACCCACACTTTTTGCTATTTTTCAATCGGTCGCTGTTTCTTTAATATCTTTTATCATCAAATTTCTGATTTCTTGAAAGTGTTCTGGAGCTAAGTAACCCACACCAATTTCTCTAATTTCTTCTTGACGCAATTGCTTAGGCTTGTTATTTCTTAAATATGAATGGTCCAAAATTCATCATTCTAAACTATTAATTACCAGATTCCTTAATTCTTGACTTTTGGCTAAATATTTCGGTTGAACTAAATTAATAGCTTTGGTTAGTAAATCATTGTTATTCTTGGCGGCTTGAGCACATTTTCCTTTGTCGCTTTCACGAGGAGCATTGCGAAACTCTTTTAAACTTGCTAAGCAAGAAGAAGCAGCCGAACTAAAACTATTCAAATAATTATTTCAGTTGTTTGCTCTCCTCAACTCCTCGATTAAAGAAATAACTTTTGCCAAAGAACTACAAGTATCTAAAACTGAGTCTTTGACGATATTTTTTTCTGGGCCAGTTAAATCAAAAGGTAACTTACCTCCTCCATAGTATCTGTTTTCCTCCAACATTTCTTTACGAGCATATTCCACCTCTTTTTTGTCTCTATTACTTTCTTCGCCTTTCATAACTTAATTTTATATTATTATCCCGTAACTTATAAAGAAAAAAGTTTGTTTTGTTTTTGCGAAAAAATCCTACTTAAAAAAATGCTCCTCTTCTCCTTTTCTCACAACAAAAAAACTAAAAAAAATAACTAACCATTAGTCTTTTTCCTTGCCCCAATTTTGGCCAAAAAGGTCATTTTTTCTTTTCCCTAAAATATATTTATATGTCATTGCTAATCACCCTGGAAGGAATAGACGGAAGTGGCAAAACTACTCTCATTAAAAATCTTCAAAAAAGTGGCGAATTAGACCTAATAACTCATAATTGACGAGATACTGAATTAGGACAAAAAATCTGACACTTACTTAATGAGTCCCGAGCCGAGGGGAAAAATAGTTTGCCAAGCACCTGAACTTATATTTTCCTTATTTTTTCAGCCTTTGACGAATTAAATGGAAAAGTAATTAAACCGAGTTTCCAAAAAAATAAAGTGGTAATCATTGATAGATACATTGATAGCACTTTTGTTTATCAGGGACTAGAAGGAGGATTAGGAGTTAATGTTGTCCAAGAAATTGCGAGAAAAACCATTAACTTGCCCTTACCTGATATTACTTTTATTTTAGATATTGACCCCCAACAAGCCCAACAAAGACTAAAAAAAAGAAAATTAGCCACTGGTGAATATACTAATTGAGATAATTTAAAACTGGAATTTCACCATAGAATTAGAAATTATTATTTGGAACTGAAAAAAATCTTTCCCGAAAGAATTTATATCGTGAATGCCGACAGACAGGAAGAAGAAATTTTAGCCGAAGTTCAGGGCATAATTAAGCAGACTTATTTGCCAAAAAATGAAGCCGCTTTGCCCCAGTTTGTTCGTGTAGTTATCCAAAATGAAAAAGGGGAGTTTTTGTTGGTAAAAGATAAAAAGTGAGGCTGGAATTTTCCAGGTGGCAAAATAGAGTTGAACGAAAGCCCAGAAAGTGCTGCCAAAAGGGAAGTATTTGAAGAAACTAATTTAGTAGTGGAAAATCTGGAGAAAATTGCGGAGGAAAATGTCTTTTATGCTAACTTACCAAAAGGTAATCAGAATTGAAAAGGATATTTTTTTCAAGCAAATAAATACTCTGGCGAAATTCAGAATAAAGAAGTAGAAAAAATATTAGACATTAAGTTTATGACTGCTAATTCTGAAAAAACAGGTGGGGAGGATAGTGCTTTCCAATTTTATTTAGAAAAAATCAAGAAATTAAAAAAATATGCCAAATAATCAATATAAATCACCCAAAAAGGACAAAACCAAGGTTAGTTGGTTTTATTTGTTTCGCCAGTTTACTCCCCAAACTTCTCTTCATTATTTATTTGGGTTTTTAAGTGCCTTTATTAATGTTAAGATATTAGGAGGAATAGGTGATATTATCAAGGCTGGCAACTGGTATTATGTCAAAAGTAATTGACTAGAAATAGTGATTCGATTAATACTTTTTGGAATTATTGTTTATATCCACATTGCCTTCGGAGAATACTTGGGGGAATTATATAGTTCTCATTTGCGGTCCCGATTGGCCCAAAAATATTTAAAGGCTAATTTCTCCCAAACTCAAAAAGCCAAGTTCATTTTAAGCAATTATGAAAGCGATGCAACTATCGTCGGAAGTAAGGCAGCCCAAATTTTCAATCGTTGTTTTTACTCGGCAATCTCGATAATATTACTGTTCTGACAAATCGGAAAAGACAAGAAACAAAGAACTTTTATACCTTGGATATTTCTGGCTCTCGTCTTTCTTACAGTGGTAGCAGTCTTACTTTATCAATTATCTTACTGATATAGAAAACGAAGAAATAGGACTATTCAAAAAGAAAACAAACATTTTGAAGAAGTAAAAAGTAATCTCGAATATATTAAAATTACTGGAGCAGAAAAAACTGAAATTCAAAAAAGCAAAAAAACATTTGCTAAAGATACTAAAAGCCTTTTTCCTCTTGCTCTTTCGAAATCACTTTATGGCACCCTCCCCAATTACGTTTTGCTAAAGTATATGCCGGTTGTTCTTTTGTTTTTCTTTGTGGAGAATAGTGGCTTTTGGATTGCTCTATATCTTTTATTAGACAAACTATTTGACCGATGAAAAAAACTCTTTGAAATGCTGTGGGCCTTTGGGGGATATGATACTTATCGTTCTAGTGTCAATCAGTTAAATAATGCCTTTGCTATTTTAGAAAAAAATTCTGACTTTCCTGCCAAAACTTCTCAAAAAACTTTGCCAGCAAAAAATCCTGATATTAGTTTTCAAAATGTCAGTTTTATTTACCCCGAAACTAACAAAAAAATACTTGATAACTTTTCTTTCACTTTTCAAAAGGGGAAAAAATATGTAATTGTTGGGCCAAACGGAGTCGGAAAAAGTACTTTATTTAAATTAATTGTTAAACTTTACCAACCCCAGCAAGGATTTATCAAATTAGATGATACCAAGTTGGGAAAAGTTAATAATTCAGCCCTGCGGGAAAGAATTGTTTATTTGCCTAATAATCCCTCTTTTTTTAATACCAGTTTGGGAGATAATATAATTTATCCCGAACCTTACCAGGAAAATATTCACCAGCAAAAACTAGAAAATATTGCTAAAAAGTTAGGAATTAAAGGTTTTATTGATAAATTGCCAAAGCGTTGAGAAACTACTATTGCGGAAAAAGGACAAAATCTCTCCGAAGGTCAAAAACAACTGGTTAGTTTAATGCGAGCATTCGTTCGAGATTATGATATTTATCTTTTGGACGAGTCGTTGAGTAATATTAGTAGTGAGTTAAAAGAAAAAATGTTGAAAGTTATTTTTCAGGAATTAAAAGATAAAACGGTCATCATTATTAGTCATGATAAGGAAGTTATTAAATATGTGGATGAGATATACAAGTTTACTTCTCGTGGACTAGTTAAAGAAAATTAAAAGGAATAAAAAATATGGAAGAAATAAATAGGAAAAATAATCATAAAATTGGTTCAGTCACTGTAATAATTGGAAATATGTTTTCTGGTAAAACTGGTTTACTAATTTCTAAATACAATCAAAATAAAAACTATCGAAAATGTTTGGCCTTTAAACCAACTTTGGATGACCGATATAGTGAAGTTGAAATAGTTTCTCATGATAAGGATAAAATTAAGGCTATTCCAATTAATAGTATTTGGGATATTGAAAAGTATAAAGACCAAGTTGAAAATATATATATTGATGAAATCCATTTTTTTAGAGAAGATGTTAATGCTTACCTAAATGATTTGGCTAATAAAAATAAAGAAATAGTAGTAGCTGGCTTAACCTGGGATTGCTTTGCTGATAAACCCTTTCTGCCTGTGTCTCATTTAGTTGCGACCGCTGAATACCCGATTAGGCTATTTGGAAAATGTGATATTAAAAACTGTCCTGAAAAAAGTACTAAACAACGTTGAAAATTAAATTGATTGCCAAAAAAGCCAGAAGATTTTGTAGGTGGTAGTGAAAAATATGGTTCCTATTGCCGTTTTCATTATAAACCAGTAAAAAAAACAGCTCCAAAGGAAAATAAAAATACTTTAATTATTATTGCAGGCGGGAGTGGCACCGGCAAAACTACGATAGAAAATTTATTAGCCCAGGACCCAAATATTGTCAAATTAGTTTCCACTACTACTCGGCCATCACGAGAGGGAGAAGTAAATGGTAAAGACTACTATTTTATCAGCAAGGAAGAATTTGAGGACGAATTAAAAAAAGGTCGGTTTTTAGAACATGTTGTCTATGACGGTAATTATTACGGGATTCATGGGAAAGTAATAGACCTAGTTTTAGGAACCCAAAAAAAAAACGGAGTAATTATTGTGGATGTGGATGGTTTTCAGCAAATTAAAAAATACTGTCAAGAAAAGGGTTATAATACGACTTCTTACTGGTTTAAAGCCGAAAGTAGGGAAAAAATGGTCGAACATATGAGAAAAAGGGGCACTAGTGAACCAGAAATTATTCGGAGATTAATTATTGAAGAACAAGAAGGAAAATTTGTGGACGAGTTTGATTATATTTTGACGGTTAAAGAAAATGGTCTAACCGAAGCAGCCCAAAAAATTAAAGAAAAATTAAACTATGAAGTGAGTTAATAATATTGGCAAGGTGGTTTTAAAGGTCTCGGCATTTTTGCCTTGCTTTTTCACAGTGGTTAATTATTTTACAGTTTTGACTGAGAAACAACGAACTGAACCAATAGGGATATTTTTTTTAGTGGCCAGCGTAGTTTATTTTCTGCTGGCTCTCTATTTGTTAATAATTAATTGGTAGCGGCAAGAACATTATTATAAAAGGATATGGAAAGAAAAAATAATAAAAAAACAATCAAATTAAACTGATTCACTATTACTAAAAAGTGCTGAAAAGAGCAATTATTTTTTTATGTTTTAACCACTTTAAGCTGTTTAGGTTCATTTGTGATTTCCACTAATGTGGCTAAAAAAATTGCGGAAGCGATTTCTGAGGGAAAGGTTGAATACAATCTCGAGTGGAAATTTTTCGGCAAATTATTGGGAGTATGAAAATTTAATAGTCAAGCAGCCTTTATTACAGCAATGCTGATAGTTATCTTTATTGCTTGTTTGATAGTGGTGGCCCACGTTTACTGTGCTTATTGATTTGCTAATAAAATAGCGGTAGCAGCCAAAAAAAGATTAACCAAAAAACTTTTTTCTTTACAAAATTCTCACAATAAAAAAGAAACTTTAACTGTTTTAACCAATAATGTCCGAACTTTTTCTTATTTATCAATTTTCGTTCCCAACCAAATATATTATGCTTTATTAGATACCATTATGACTTTTGTGGCTGTTTATCAAGCCGGAAGACAAACCAATCAACATACCTTAATCTGATGAGGCATTGCCTATTATCTTTTGATACTGAGTGTGGTCTTTTTCTTTCAGTATTGAGTTTATAAAAAAGACCAACCTTTTCAAAAGGCCTTAAAAAAAGAAACTGAACGAGAAGACTTTTTAGTAAATAATCGCGACTTAATTATTAAGAAAAATTTAACTAATACCTCGCTGGCTTCTTATCATCTTTATCTCAATAAAACTCATGAAAAAGTTAATAAACGGGATTGAATTTACACTTTGGCTTATGTGATTCCCTCTTATTCTTTGGTGCGAGCAACCGGCTTTGTTTTCTTACCTTTTGTTAAAGATTTAGGCACTTTTACAGCGGTGGATAAAATAACTGGACTATGCGATTCAACCAAAAAAATGATTGAGAGATTAAAGGACTATCCTTATGGACTTTCCGCCCAAAAGCAAATTAATGAGTTTCTCGCTCAACCGGAAAGGGATGACATTCAAAAAAATATTCTTGTCTCCGAACCTATTGAAAGCATAAATTTCAAAAAAGTAAGTTTTGCTTACCAGAAAGACAAGCCAATTTTGAAAAAAATGGATTTGCAGTTTAAAAAGGGTAAAGTTAATCATTTAGTGGGAGAAAACGGTTTTGGTAAAAGCACGATAATCAGTTTAATTATGGGTCTACATCAGCCTAACCAAGGAGAAATAATTATTAATAATAATCATAAATTAAGCGAATTAAACTTAATAAAATGACGGGCAAAAATAGCCTATGCCGAACATGAAAACTTAATCGAAAATGGTTTATCGACGGGGCAAAAACAATGAACTGATTTAAATCGCCTTTTTGCCGATACCGAGAGCAAGGAAGTATTTATTTTTGATGAAGCCGATAATGCCTTAGATGAAAAAAATAAAAAAGAGTTTCACCAAAAAATAGAGAAGATTAGCAAAAAGAAATTAGTTATACTAATCGGACATTAAAAAATGGGTGTTTTCAAAAATTAAATTAGTAAAATATTATTAACATGGTAGGTTTAAGTAAAAAGAAAAATGTCAAGCCAGAAAAGATATTAGAAGATATCGAAAAGCACTTAAAAAATATCGCGGGAAAAAAGAAAGAAATTGAAAAAAGTTTTTCTACTAAACTCAAAGAATTGGAAAGTCAGGTTAAAGAAAATGAAAAGTGGTTTAAAAAAGAATGAGAAAAACTGGAAAAATTGGAAAACCAGTTAATTCTATGGTGGGACTTTTGGAAGAGAGAAGTGAAGATAAATAGTTTGCGAGAAAAGACAGAAATTGGAACTCTGCCAAGTGAACGAGAAGCAATAATGGAAGAGATTCAAAACCTTAACACCTATAACAAAACAATTGAAAAAGGTTTCAAGGAAGGAAAAATTGACGTGGAAATAATTGTGGAATTACGAAAGGAGTTGGAAGAGTGAATGAAAGAAAAAAATAATCCAGAGGAGAAATCCTAATAAACGATTCTTGCATGGTAGTTGAGAAATTTGTCAGCCAAATCTATTATTTTTTGGCCATAACAAAGTTAAAAGTTAGACAATAATGAATATTCGCAAATGTTAGTTAATATTAAAGATATTTACCAAAAGGCTCAGGAGTTAAGCCAATTAGAAGAAAAGCAAAGATTAGAGGAAATAAACAAATTAGAAAAAATAAAAGTTGGTGGTTGGGTAAAATCAATCCGAGAAAGTAAAGAAAAGATTTTTATTGCTCTCAATGATGGCTCAACAACCAGCCCCTTCCAAATAATTATTTCTCGGAAAAATTTTTCTCAGACTGATTTGTTGGAGCAAATTAATTTTGCCAGCAGTCTATTAGTGAGTGGCAAGTTAGTATTAACTCCCAACCGAGAACAAAATTGCGAATTGCTGGTTTCGGAAATTGTTTGAACTAACCCGACAGCCAGCGATTATCCCCTTCAAAAAAAAAATGTTCCTTTGGAAGTAGTTCGTAATTATCCCCACTTGCGGGCTAAAACTAATTACTTTTTAGCAGTTTTTAGATTAAGAAGCCAGATTAGTTGGGCCATTCACCAATTTTTTCAACAAGAAGGATTTTATTACATTCATACTCCTTTAATCACAGCAAATGACACTGAAGGAGCCGGAGAATTATTTACTGCTACTACCCGATATGATAAGCAATATGAAAAGGATTTTTTTCGCAAGAAAGCCAAATTGACGGTTAGCGGGCAACTACAAGCCGAAGCCCTCGCCCAAGGCTTAGGTAAGGTTTATACTTTTAATCCTTGCTTTCGGGCCGAAAATTCTCACACCACTCGCCACTTAGCCGAATTTTGAATGGTTGAGCCAGAAATGGCTTTTGCTGATTTAAATGACATTCTTAATTTAGCTGAAAATTTATTAAAACATGTCATTGAAGAAGTAATAAAAAACAACCTGTCAGAACTAAATTATCTCGAAAAATACCACCAAAAAGAATTAACTAACGAATTAAAAAAGATTAGCAATCTTAACTTTCCACGCCTTACTTATGCTGAATGCTTAGAAATACTAGTAAGAAATAAAGAAAACTTTGTCTATAATGAAATTAAGTGAGGCATAGACTTGCAGTCGGAACATGAAAAATATCTTTGCCAACATTTTGGTAATGTCCCAGTCTTTGTTGTTAATTATCCTGTTGAATTAAAGGCTTTTTACATGAAAAATAATCCAGATGGAAGGACAGTCGCTTGTTTTGATTTACTGTTTCCCCAAGTCGGTGAAATGATTGGCGGTAGCATGCGAGAAGATAATTACCAGGTTTTAAGAGAAAAGGCCCGAAAAATTGGCTTAGATTTGGAAAATATGAATTGGTACCTTAGTTTGAGAAAATATGGCTACGCTCCTAGTGGCGGTTTTGGATTAGGTTTGGAGAGGTTAATAATGTTTATAAGCGGAACAGAAAATATTCGGGACACCATTGCTTTTCCTCGGTTTCCAGGAAAATTAGAATTTTAAGTCATTTTTTACTAATAACTGAAATTTTATCAATTTAAGGGGGATTAACCTCTCCTTTTTTTATAATGAGAAAAAACGAGGACGAGAAAAATTAATCCAACCATAATAATGCTGACTATTAAAACTACTTTAAAGATTCCAGAGTTTTTTAGTGTCTCTGGACTGGTTGGGTTGGGCTTGGGTGGAGGATTGCCAGAATTATCATTTTTTGGCGGGGTTTTAGTAGGATTTTCTGGGCTATCTTGACTTTTCTTTTCTGTCAAGGAGCCAAATTCATATTCAAAATTGGTCGAAAAAGACAAGGTGTTATTTTTGCTGCTAACTCTAAACTCTTTTACTCCCATGGTGAAAGTCTTTCCGACTGAATTTTCTAATGCTGGACTTTTGTATAATTCGCATTTAGTTAATTCATAGTTGCCAGCGGCCAACGGGTTAATTTCGTCAGCAAAATAAAAAACCAACCGAATAATCGGTGGTAATCCTTCTATCCCCAGGTCTAATGGTTCAATTTCTAGAATATGTCTATAATCACCATGCCTCGAAAAACTTTCTTCATAAGTTAATGGTCTTCCTTTTTCCTCTCCATAACCCTCTTTTTGCTGTTTTACTACCTTAAAAGTAATTTGATAAGGCGAGGACGATTTGATGTTCCTAGTTTCAGTTAATTTTTCCACTTGACTAGGGTCCTTGATTAATAAGGCATCTCCTTTATATTCCTTATCTACTTTTTGGCTAAAATGAGGTTTAAATTCGAGGTTAGTAAAAGGAGTGGCGAAAAAGTCTCCTTCTACTTCCTTTTTATCAATTACCTCCTTAATTTGCTTACTAAAATTCGAATTATCTTTTGGAACTAATAAACGAGTTCAAACACCGTCAGAAAAAGTTAAACTTCCTAAATTTTGACTAGCCGAAAAACAAATTAAATATTCTCTGCCCTCTTCTCAACAAGAAGCTGGGTCATTAGAAAATCGGAAGCGAGTCGGACAGAAGTAAAGTTTCATGCTTTCCATATTCACTTTTTAATAAAATTTATTATCTTATTTTCAAAAAGGCAGCGTAGCTCAGTTGGTTAGAGCAAACGACTCATATTCGTTAGGCCGGAGGTTCAAGTCCTCCCGCTGCTACCATAAATAAAAGGGATAAGAGGGAAGTGTACCCAAGTGGTTGAAGGGGCCGGCTTGGAGAGCTGGTAGGGATGTTAGTAGCATCCGCGGAGGTTCAAATCCTCTCACTTCCGCCAGAAACATGAATGACAAAATAATGACTTTCGATCTATGCTCTAAAGCGCCAAAGTCCCCACAAAAATAAAAATAGTAAAACAAAAAAATAAGCGCTACCTGTTATCAGAATAATAAGGGCAATTTTATCCTCACGGCGAAACTTTCATTTAACAAAAAAGCCATAAAATAAAAAACTTAGAAAGAATAAGAAGAAAAAACTAAGTTGACCCTCCAGCACGAATATCATTTTCTATTATTAGATTTTATATCAAAGACCATTTAAATTTTTTTTCTACTTCCCTAAACAAAACTTACTAAAAATGATATCTAATAATTCTTCATTATAATCTTTACCACTTAATTCTTTGACTAATTTATAAATAATTTCTAAATCTCCACATAGGGCGTCCAAATAAGTTTCTTTTTTTAATTCACTAATTACAGCTTTTAATTGTTGGATAAGTCTGGCTAATTTGGCCTGTTGTCAACTTTGGCTTAAATAGGGATAAGGGGACAAATTATTTATTAAATTGCTGGCAAATAATTCGCTAATTTTAGTTTCTAATTCTTTTAACTGTCTTTTTTTGGCACTAATTCGGCAAATCTTTCTCGTAGAAACAAAAGAAGGAGTTTGTAATTTATTTGGTTCATCTATTTTGTTAATAATAAGTAAATAATTTTTGCTTTTAATTTTTTGAAAAATATTTTCGTCTGCTTGGCTTCACGGACAGGAATTATCCACTAAAAAAAAAATGATTTCGGCTTTGTCTAAGGCTTGTAAACTTCGTTCTACTCCAATTTTTTCTATTATATCCTGAGTTTCATGAATGCCGGCTGTATCTAACAGAGTTAAAGGTATCCCTTGGAGGTTATAACGGGCTTCAACTATGTCCCGAGTAGTTCCAGCAATGGGCGACACAATGGCTTTTTCTTCCTGCAATAAAGCGTTTAAAAGGGTAGACTTACCAACATTCGGCTTCCCGACAATGGCAATTTTTAACCCTTCTTGGTAGACTCGGGATTCTCGGCCGCTTTTTTTAATAACTTCTAATTTCAACAACAGTCTATCTAAGCGTGAAAGTGCCGCTTTTCCAGTTAGGTATTCTACTCCATCATATTCCGGGTAATCAATATTGACTTTAATAGTAGCAATAATTTCTAATAACTCATTTTCAATAATTTCTAATTCTTTTTGGGTTTCGGGACTTAAATTGTGGAGGGCTAATTTGGCGGCTGGCAAACTGGGAGCCCGAATCAAATCATTAATGGCTTGAGCTTGAACTAAATTGAGTTTGCCGTTAAAAAAGGCTTGCTTAGTGAACTCACCGGCTTGGGCCAACTCTGCCCCATTTTCTAGAATTAATTGTAATATTTGGTTAACAATAAATAAGTTACCATGACAACTAATTTCCACTACATCTTCTCCTGTAAAAGAGTGAGGTTTATAAAAACAAAGAAGCAGTACTTCGTCAATAATTTCTTTTTGTGGGTTAATAATTTTACCAAAGATTAATTGCGAGTTTTTTGGGGGGTATTCAGGCAGGGAGCGGTCAAAAATCCGAGTGATAATTGAATAAGTTTGCGGACCAGAAACTCTAATCAGGGCAATATTTTGGGTAATAGGAGCGGTAGCCAAAGCAACAATAGTTCTTTTAGTAAACATATAAAACTCTTGTAATTAAAGGTCTAATTTCAAAATTAACTTAATTTTCTCGTTAATTAGTTTTTATAGATAACTCTCCTTCCTTGCGGGGTTATTGATTAGTTTAATTTCTTTTTTTCTGAACTCGTTAAACTTTCCTTCTTAGAACTTTTTTGTTTAAAAGGCTAGTTAGTAAGACTCTTATTGTTAAAATAATATTAATATAAATAATGCGTAAAAAAAAAGTAATCAAAAGTCATGTAATCAAGCCCGACCCAAAGTTTGCTTCGGTTATTGTTAGCCGCTTAACTAACAAAATAATGAAGGACGGAGAAAAAAGAAAGGCAATGAATATCGTTTACCAAGCCGCCCAGACAATTGAAAAAAAGACTTCTTTACCTTTTTTAACTGTTTTAGAAGGAGCAGTAGCGAATGTTAGGCCAGCCATTGAAATGAAAAGCCGCAGGGTTGGCGCCTCAAAACAACGTGTTCCCAAAGAAATTGATGAGGTTCGTTCAATGAAAATAGCCTTGCGGTGGTTAGTCGAAGGAGCCAAAGAAAAAAAGAGCACTGAGCCAATGTATGAAAAATTGGCCGGAGAAATCAACAGTGCTTATAATAAGTCTGGTGAAGCCTTTAAGAAAAAAGAAAATCTTTACAAGGAGGCTGAATCAGGTCGGGTCTTTTCCTCCCTGTTGAACCGCTAGAAACTTTTTTTAAAATAATAATGTATAAAAACTCCTATGAAAAAAAAATTTCGTTCAAATCCTATCAAAAAATACAATAAATTATTCAAATATTTAAGTTTTGACCAAAGTTTATTCTCGTCCTTCCTTATAACAATCATTATTCTCCTCTACACCTTTGCTATTTTAGGGCTTTTTTACATTTTGCGCATCCCAACCAGCGGCGGAGAAGCAGCATTTCAATAATAAAATAATTAATGAAAAGAAAAAGTTATCAGTGATATATCCTGTCAGTGCGTGGCGGACGGGAGGAGAAAATTATTGAAAAAATTAAATCAGAACTAGAGAAAAAGGAATTGAGCGATTA
The DNA here is from genome assembly GCA_910592205.1 of Paraglomus occultum. Lineage (NCBI taxonomy): Eukaryota > Fungi > Glomeromycota > Glomeromycetes > Paraglomerales > Paraglomeraceae > Paraglomus > Paraglomus occultum. Next base: position 10,631 of record CAJVPJ010000309.1, on the reverse strand, counting down.
TGTTCGTGACTTAAAAGTTGTTAGTGATAGCAGCAAGAAAAACATTTTAAAAGGCTACATTCTTTGTCATTGCCATTTAATTCCAGAATTGGCCCACCTTATTTACAAAATACCGGAAATAATCGGTTTTTTAAATCATCAAAGGAGCGAGGAGAAATTACCTGACCCGGTTTCTGAAGAAATGGTTAAAAGTTTCTTAACTAAGATGAAAGAAAAAAAAGAAAATAAAGTTGGCAATTATGACGAAGTTGACTTAAACGTTGGCGACTTAGTAAAGATTACCCAAGGAACCTTTATTAACCGGGAAGGACGGATTACCTATTTAGACAAAAAAAAACAGAAAGTCAAAATTATTATTGAGTCTTCTGGCTGAGAAATTAGTGATGTACCAGTAAACATTTGCCAAAAAGTAATATAATTAATTATTATGATTACGTTTTGTGATGCTTGTGGTTCGAAAGGAGGAAATTCTTGAATGTCTTATCATGGAATTTTTTCCCGAGATAAACAATCGCTCCAAAAATTTATTGCCAAAAAAAGTGGCAAAAATAAAGACGGAGACGATTTTGAATTATGCGGAAACTGTAATGAAGAATGAAAAAAAGTCTTTTCGCAAGAACTAAAAGAGGAGATAATTAAGGAATTAAGACACCGAAAATCAGTTGAATACTTAGAGGATTACAACAATAATTACTGGAAAATGATTGAACGGAAGCCAAACAAGCCCTCGTCGAAAACATTAAACGTTATAAAAACGAATGAGAAATTAAAGAAATGAATTGAAATAGAAATGGCGAATACTACTATGATGGTTGGCAGAGAGAGAGAGAGAGAGAAGAAAATAAATAAGCAAACAATTCTTCTTCACCAATCAGCCCAAATAGAATACAGCGAAAACGGTTTCTTAATAATTAGACCACCCAAAATGTATAGAAAGGATTATTTCCCCCCCGAGCAATGAACTGAAATTGAAAAAGTCTTAAATCAAGAGTCACAAACAACAAAAAACCAGCCAGCGGGCAAACAAACTTTAATCATTTGTGGAGTAATATTTTTGATAATTGGAATAATAATTTTATTAATTTACTTAATCAGAAAAAGAAAGCAAAAATAAAATTATAATAATATATGAGTACAGAAATAACGAAAAAAGAAATACATTTAATTAAACTAGATATCGACGGGACCAGCACTAATCCAGACTTCTCCACCTTAAATCAAAAACTAAAAAAAGTTTTACAAAAATTAAAAGAGCAAGGCCATAAAATATGTTTTACAACCGGACGAAATTATTTGTCAGCATTGCCTTTTTATCAAGAAGTTGGTTTAGATACTTTTTTGGTTACCTATAACGGAGCCTACATTAATAATCCTTCCAAAAATAACGCTGACGAATTAGTGCTTAATCCTATTTCTAACCAAGTAGTTAAAAATATTTTAGATGAACCAATAATTAAAAAAAATCTCCATAATGTTTTGATTGACAAAATTGACCGTACAACTATTAGCACCAGTGATGATATTTATTACGAAGAGATTTTTTTTAATGGCAATCCCTACACTAAAGGAGAAAATATTTTGAAACTCTTAGGGGAGCAAGACGCCTTACAGTTAGTTTTGGAATTTTCTAAAAATGACGAAATGTTCAACAATATTTTAATGTTGTTGCGCAGCAAGTATAATGCTTCTGTTACTTTTTATTCTGGTAGTAAATTAAAAGCCAAGAGCCCTGGTGATAAAGTCCTTGTTCCAGACCCAGAAAAAACTATCATCAAAATTCGTAACAAATTTGCTAGCAAAGGCATGGGAGCTGAATGAGTAGCTAGTTATTATAATATTCCTTTGTCTCACACCATTGCTTTTGGCAATGACGTTAATGACATAGAACTAATGCACACCGTTGGTAAAGGTATTGTCACGGCCGATAGCGATAATCATTTAAAGGCCTATGCTTATGGAATAACTGATTTTGGGGTTCTTAATAGCGACGGAGTGGCTCAATTTTTAACTAAGCATTTTGGTCTAGACAATTAGTAATTATGATGTCTAATTAGCCTTTTTTAGGAGAGTGATAATTATGACATTAGCAATTAAAAGTAAAAAATTAAAGAAAAGACCATAAAATTGTCGATTAGCCAAAAAAACTCTCTATTTTTTGATAATTTTCTTGTCAAACTGAAATAGTTGACAACAAGTTAAACCCTTTTTTCACTTTTAAGAAAACTATTTGGAGATTATTGGCAATAAAGTAAATGCCCCAGTCCAAACTTCCTTTTCCCCCACAATAAATTTGATAATAAAGAAATAAAAAAAGAATAATAATGCCCGAAATTATTAATTCTGGTAGTTGATGAAGAGCCAATGAAAAGTTAATATTGATTATTTGTTGGGAATTAGTGTCTAATGTTTTATTCAGACTTTTTAAGTCTTCTGGCTTACTCAACCAAGTTTTTATTTGAACTTTTTCTAAGTTTTGGTAATTATTCTTTTTAGTCAAATTGGCCTTACGAGACGAACTCAAAAAATAATAAAAGAAAGCAAATCAGGTTAAATTAACTAAGATAAAGATAAACAATAAAGGAACTAGTTGCGTCAAACGATAAGAAGTAATGAGGAAATATAAACTTAGCACAGTAAAAGAAATATCAACAAATATTTCGAATAAATCAACTGGAACAGTGACAAATTGGCGAGAAAATTCCGGCACAACTCTGTTAATGATATAGACCCCTTCACTAGTTTTTTTAGCCAACAAATCTTTATTTTTATCAACATAATTCAACAACTTTTTCGTCAAGTAGACGTTAACTTCTCTTTCATAATTTCTTTTCCAATAATTAAGAACTAAGTGGATAATTATTTTGAGGGGAAAATAAAGTAAAAAAAGAATGAGTAATAACTTGTTTCAATCTACGTGTATTTCACTACCTTCAATTTTTTCGATAAGTCGGTATTTACCAAAAAGATAAAAAAAATGACCCCGACCTTGGTCATGGGATAAATTTTTAACTAAATTAAAACGAATGAGAAAAGTTATATAACTAACTAAAAAAGTAAGGAAAAAAAGGAGGAAAAATTTTCATTTGAATTTTTTGAAAAGAGATTTTAATAACTTTTCCTGAGGCACAATAAATTATTTTTTTCTTCTAATGCGCTTTTAAGTCAACAAAAAAAAGAGAAAAAAGCCTAATAATTCAAGTTAGGACTTCAATTATTAAGAGGGGGCAGTGCCCCCTGGGCTTACTTATAAATCAAACCTCTAATTTTCCTAATTTTTTCTTTTACTTCAGCATAGTGAGCGTCGTATGGCTTTTTTTGATAGGAAAGCAATTCTTTCTTAAAATGATTGTCAAAGGCTGCTAAAACTTCCCTACAACCTTTTTTCAATAATTCTAATTCCTTATCAGTAGGAGAAATTTTGCCGTTCTGCCACTTTTTAATAAATTCTTCGCTTATTTTTCCTGCTTGGAAAAATATTTTCAAAGTCAACCTACTCATTTCTTGCGTTCTTGCCTCCTCATCAACCATTAAATACTTTTGCTGGGCTTTAAAATATAAGTCATAACCCTCCTGCAGCGAAACCCTCTCTCTTTTTATTTTGACTAGCAGTTCGCTCAGTTCTTCTTCCAAATAGTAAATCATCGAACTGCAGGATTTGCTTACAAAATCTTACACTCTTCGGGGTCTTTTGCCTTAGGCGGATAACCCTTTGGAGTCTCGGCTTGAACTATCTTAGGTTCTCAATCACCACCACTGTTTCCTCCTGAACTACCCGAACTGCTTCCGCCACCAGCACCGGCACCGCCGTTGCCACCAGCATCTTTTTCCTTGACACAATAAACTCTTGACACTCCTAAAAAAGTAGCCAATTTAGTTATTTTGCTTTGCTCCTCCACCTGATTATCTAAATATCTAACTTCTTCTACTTGCGCTTTATTTTCTTTGGGAATTATAATGTTTTCTTTTACCATATTATTATATAAATTATTCGTATTTTTTTGCTGCTATTTTAAACAGTTAGCCTCTGTTTACCAGTTCTTTTACTTAATATTCTAATGGTGGAACTGGTTGAGAAATCCAAAGATTATCAGTAAAAAACCAATAACCCAATTAGAATATTACTTTGCCCTGTTTTACTTCCGGTAAAGCCGCTACTAATCTTTTTGCTAGCCAAAAGACTTTCGAGCGAAAGTGTGAAGTCATTTTTTACTAATCTTTTTATCGCGAATAAAAGAGTAGTGGGATGAATAAGAACCCGTGAATTTATTTTGTAAACTTTTGCTTTGGACTTAGTTAACTTCATATATATAAGTTTTGTTCTATTTTACGGAATTAATTAACTCATATATATTTAATTTTATTTATAATATATTCCTAATTATTATAATACTTTTTTTAAACTTTTGCTTTGGTTTTTTTTGCTCCTCGTAGTAAATTATCTTTTTTTTGGGGCTTAATTCTTTCTTTCTCTTTTTTGTGGTGTAATCTTTGAATAAATCTCTTTTCTCGGACAACATGAATGATTACCTCACCTGGAATAACAATGTCTTTTTTAATTTTTTCCCTGATTTTTCGGGCCACCTCCCAGGTTTTATGGTCATTTAATTTTTCTGCATCAGCAAATACTCAGACCTCCCGTCCGGCTTGAAAAGCATAACTTTTTTTGATGCCGGGGAACTTATTAGCAATATTTTCCAAACTATTCATTCTTTCTATATAAGATTCTGACTGGTAGCCGCGGGCACCAGGACGGGCTGCTGACAATTTATCGGCCGCTAAAACAATCAAAGAATAAAGATTATTAGGAGGAAAATCCCGATGATGAGAAGCAATGGCGTTAATAACCACTTCGGATTCCTGGCACTTTTTGGCTAAACTGACACCACTCAGGACATGGGAATAACTTCCATTATCTTCCACTGCTTTGCCAATGTCATGAAATAAGCCAACTCGCCGAGCCAGAAGAACGTCTAAATCTAATTCAGCCGCAATACTTCCCGCTAATTTGGCCACTTCTAAGCAATGTTCAAGAACATTTTGCCCATAACTTGTGCGAAATTTTAGTCTTCCCAAATGTTTAACTAATTCGGGATGGACATTATTCAATTCCAATTCCTTCAAGACCTCCGTTCCAGTCTTGATAATAAATTCTTTAATTTCTGAACTTACTTTTTGGTAAATTTTTTCAATGTGGAGTGGGGAAAACTTACCTTCTTTAATTAAAGTTTGGAGAGTTTGTAACCCTACGGCTCGACGCAAAGAGTTAAAAGAGGAAATCTGAACGCTTAATTCGTCACTTTCGCGGTCAATGATTAATTCGGTTCCAGTAACTCGTTGAAAGGCATTAATATTTCGCCCTTCTTTCCCAATTATTTTGCTAATTATTTGGGGACTTTCTACTCACAAAGTATCGGTCGTTTTGGTGAAAACTAGTTCCGAACTGCATTTTTCTAGAGCCAAACAAATCACCTTGGCACTTTCTTCCTTCGCTACTTTTTCAGTTTGTTTAATTTTTTCTTCCTTGTATCACTCTAATTCTTGGTCCACTTCTTCTCTTAGTAGAAATAAGAGATTTTTTTTGGCCTCTTCTTTACTCATTGGAATCGCTTTTTCCAACTTATCCATTACCCATTTTTTTATTTCATTAACCTTTTCCATCTCAGCCTTGATACTCTTTTCCTTTTCGGAACTCACCGCCAACTGCTGAGTAAACAATTCCTCTTTACGGAATAATTGATTAGCAAACTCACTTATTCTTTTCTCTTCCCGCTGTACTTTTTTTTCCTTTTCTTTAATTTTTTCTCACTCAATGGTTAATTTTTTATTATCGTTCTCTATTTTTTTTTCTCTAGTTTTTAACTTGCTCTCTTGTTTTTTTTGGCTGTTAAGTAACCTTTTTAAATCTAATCTGCCCCAGTGTACTCTTTTGAGGTAACTAAAAAATGCTAAAATTAATATAATAAGAAATGAGGCAAGGAAAAAGAGTAAATATCCATAGCCTTCTCTTAGTCATTGAGAAAAATCCATATGAAAAAACAAGAGTTAAAAAAATTACTGAGTAAAAAAAACAAACCGTTAGCCGGAAATAATCGTTCCTTTTCGATGCGAGCCACTCGCAGGAAGTTTGCCACTAACCGCCAGAAGTTTCGCATTGGAGATAAGACCTACTATATCCCCACTAAGTTATTCCGCACTTACTGAACAAGACTAAAAAGTTAAAGAGAAGTTTCTACTTCCAGGTGGGCAGTGTTAGGAACCTTTAACTTTTCGAGGGATTCTAAGTCACTTGGAGAAATCTTAGCAATGTGAATTACTCGCTGGTGAATTTCTCGAACAAATTGTTCTTGCGAATCCTTATGTTTGTGAGGAGAAATAGGTACTGAGCGGAGCACCCTTTTGGTTGGAAAAGGCATGGGACCACTGAATTTTAATTTGAGTTGAGAAAGTTTTTCACTAACCAGCCGCGTGGCTTCTTCAGTAGTTGCTACGTCATAACCATAAACGGTAATTTTTATTTGACTATTAATTTTTACTGCCATTATAAATCTAAATTGAGATATATTAATATTTTAGGTTTTTTCTTTTTAACAATGACTCAAAACTATATTATTAGTGAAGAATAATTTTTTCATGAAAGCAATTGTCATAATAGGAAATAAAGAGGTGGGAAAAACCACTCTTTTTCAGCAATTAGTAAAACTTTATTCTTCTAATAAAAGAAAAACCAATATTAAACCAAATCCAGTGATTAACTACACTGAAGACTTAATTCAAATCCAGGATAAAACTTACCGACTAATTGATACGCCAGCGTTTATTCTTTCTCCCAAGACGGAAATAGAAAAAGGGATTAAAACCCAAACTGAAGATTTGTTAAAGACTAGTGATTTAATTTGCTGGATAATTGATAAAATAAGCGAAGAAGAACTATTGTTAAAAAGATATTTAAAAAAATTTCAGGCTCCGCAAATTTTAATATTTAACAAGACAGATTTAGTGAGCGAAAATGATTTTTATGACTATCAACTTCTCTGACCGAAATATTTTTTAACTATTTCAGCCTTAAAAGGAACCAACCTTGGCGAGTTAAGCAAGCAAATAACTACTCTTTTACCTCACTCCTCCGGTGAGAAAAATGCCGACCACAAAGAAAAAGAACTAAAATTACTCATTTTTGGTCCACCTAATTCGGGCAAATCCACCCTCATGAATTATTTATTGCGAGAAAATCGTTCCTTGGCTACCCCAATTGCCGGCACTACCCAAGAACCAGTAATTAGCAATTGGAATTGAAAACAAAGTTTCGGCGAAGCAAAAAGAATTGACTTTGAACTGGTCGACACCGCTGGCATTACCAAAGAACAGAAATTAAAAGAAAACATTTGGAGAAAATGTGATTTAGCCTGAGCAGTGATTGACGCCACTCTACCTTTGACTAAACAAATCCTCCAAATAGTTAATTTAGGGGAAAAACATAATAAACCATTGATTATAATTATTAACAAATGTGATTTACTAGAAGAGAGAGAGGAATTAAAAGAAGAAATAAAAAGACGGCTAAAATCACTAAGTTATGTGCCAATAATTTATATCTCGGCCTTAAAGGGGTTAGGGTTAAAGTCATTACTAAAAATTTTAGAAAAAATGCTGGAACAATCCCAAAAAAAACTTTCTAAAAAGGAACTGGCAGAAATAGTAGCAAAAATGTTAATTAATAATCCGCCTAAATATTTTAAGGGCAATAAATTAAAAATCTATTTTGCGAAACAGGAACCCGGTCTAACTCAAACTTTCATTTTTTTTGTTAACAATCCTCAATGGGCTCATTTTTCTTATCAAAGATACATGACTAATTACTTACGGAAAAATTTAGGCTTAGAATACTTACCGATTAAAGTAGTATTAAAAAAGAGTGAATAAATTACGTTATGAAATGTAATTACTGCCAAAAAGATATGGAAAAGGACAAAGAAATAAAAGTTAAAGAATTAGATTGAGAGAAAATTTTGGCTAGTATTGGAGGGATATAAACAATTAAAAAAATAAATAATATGTCGGATAGTCCCAAAACTTTTTTTCAAGATTTACAACAAAGAGGAATAATTGCTAACTACGCCAATCTAGATAATTTTTACCTACTAAGACCAGAGGAGAAGGTGATTTACTTAGGAATAGACTGCACAAGCGAAAAATTACATATCGGACACTTATTTTTATATTTTCAAACCGTTCGTTTTGCTAAGGAAGGCTTTAAAATATTACTAGTTTTGGGTGGAGCCACCAGCAAAATTGGAGACCCGAGTGATAAAGATAAAGAACGCCCTTTATTAGAAGAAAAGCAAATTGAAAACTACCACGCCAAAATAAAATCACAGTTAGAAAAAATATTAATCAAGCCTCAAAAAATAGAAAGAGTTGACTTTTCTCCTTTAGAGCAATTTTATCAGGACAATCCTGAGTTATTAAACAATATTTACCGAATATTAAAAATAAACCCAACTGATAACAAAGAAAAGCAATGAGAGGAATATTTACAATATGTCTGACCCTTAAAAGAAAACACTAACTTTCGAATTTTAAATAATAAAGATTGATTAGAAAAGATAAACTTCATCGATTTTTTACGCCAAACTGGAAAATATTTAACCATTGCTTACTTGTCAAGTAAAGAAACTATCAAAAAAAGAATTGGCGATGGACTCTCTTTTTTAGAGTTTAGTTATCCCCTTATTCAGGCTTATGACTTTTACTATTTGTACGAAAATTACCACTGTCACGGACAATTAGGTGGCAGCGACCAGTGGGGAAATCTGACTACTGGCCTAAAGTTAATTAGTAATTTTTATCCTGAGGAGGAATTTGCTAACGAAAAAAAAAATAAATCTTTTGCTTTTACTTTTAACTTGTTGACTGATAAAGAAGGCAAAAAATTTTCTAAAAGTGAAAGTGGCAAAAAGATTTTATGGCTCAACAGCGAAAAAAAAGATTTTTACGATTTTTGGCGTAATATGTCCGACGAGCAGGCGAAAATTTATATCAAGCAATTTACTTTTTTGAAAGAAGAACAAATTGAAGAATTGATAAAATTAAACAATCCTCCTAAATTAAGAATATTACAAAGGATTTTATATGAATTAATTCATTGACTTAATTACAGTGAAATAATAAAAAACCTTCCTTCTAACCTCCAAACTTAATAAACGTGAGAAAAGTTTTCTACAATAGCACACCTATATAGCAAAAGTCAAAAACATTTAATATGAATTGGAAAAATCTTTTTCAAGAAAACTGAGGAGTGATTATTGGAATAGTAATATTGCTGCTTCTTTTAATCTTTATTATTTTTATAATTTGGGAAAAAGAAGAAGTTAAAGAAAAAAGGAGTGATAAAGGTCTTTTAATTTGCCCTATTCGTGGTATTTTACGAGCCAGAAAATATGATACTAAGGGCAATTATACCGAAGAATACCAACGAATTAGATTGATTAAATATCTTTTACAAAAAGGTTATCCTAAAAGTCAGTTTATCATTGAATACGCAATACCAATCGGACACAAGGGACAAAACACTCTCCGGGTTGATCTAGTAATCAAGGGACAAAATAGATTTATCTGTGTCGCAGAGGTAAAAAAGGGTTATACTGAAGAAAATATGAGGTCGGCCATCAAACACCAATTAATCCCAGCGATGCGAATAGTTAATGCTAAGTATGGCGTTTATTTTGACGGCACTAGAAAGAGCCGTTTATTGACAAGAAACAACGATGGAACTCTTTCGATACGAGAATTTCCTTAATTTGTCTTACGAGAGGACTTTTTCTTTTTGGCGAAGAATAAGGCAAGGCTAACTAAAACAACCCCCCCAATAGTTCCTGCCACTAAGCCAATTACCAGTTGGTGATTATTAGTTTTGTTATGACTAGAACCAGAAGAGTTATTATTAACTCCAATCCCTAATTCTTGGGAAGTCAGTTCATTTTTATTATGTGCCTGACAATATTTTTTAAGAGTTTGGTAATCTTGGTTATTAGTGGTTTTAACCGAAGTAGATTGGTGGTTATTAATAAACTCAATTACTAATTTATCATTTTTATAAGTTATTTTTCTAATATTTAATTTTTGGAAGATAGTTTTTAAGTTTTCTAATTCAGAATAGTTGTTTGGTTTTTTTCTTGGATTGTCATTTATTTTGCTAGGTTCATTTTTGCTAGGAAGACTATTGTCAACATAAGAATAAGTTTCTTTATCTGGCAAGTCTAAATTAGAGTCAGGAATTTGAGTAAAACCTACTTGGTGATCGTCATAAACAGAAATGGCTCCTTTCTTTCCACCACCATTAACTAAATGTCAAAAAGGATTTATCCTCATTTCTAATAACTCACTAGCGAGTTGCTGATTATCTAAGTCCTTCCAAAAAATTGTTTCTCCTCTGCTATAACTACCAGTGCTATAATTTTCTAAATCTTTGCGATTAATAGAAATTTGAAGTTCGCCGCCGCCATTTATGTTAATTATTTCCTCATCTCTTTTTCCCAGTCAAATAAAAATATTACCTTCATTATTATTACCAACTTTTATTCAGTATTTAAGACTATTTTCATAGCCCAAAGAAGCAATTGTTTTTTTAATCT
>CAJVPJ010000308.1:0-29421 GCA_910592205.1 Paraglomus occultum | reverse complement strand
TTTGCGATATAGTTTCTTAATCAATCCAAAACTACCATCACACTTGAATTTAGTATGTCCAGGTACCATAAAATTTAATTCGATACTTTCATAATAACCGCAAATTACTAAATATAAGTAAAATCAAATAGTGGTGTTATTTTTATTCTGTCCTCCCGCATTATCGCAAGTAATTTTTAGATGTTTTTCGCCTTTATTCAATCTCTTAATTCCATCGAATACAATGCTCAGCGTACCATTAGGGCCTTTGCCGATAATTTCGTCTTCATCGAGAACGTAATTAATTTGTTCGCGTATTGCTTCATCTTGAATACCAAATAAATGCACTTTACGTGGACTGAGATAATAAATTTTACTTGCCTGTTGATCGGAATGGGGTACGTGAACGTTTTGTGCCCAATCATAACTGTAATGAGCAGTCGCGTCTATACTACAATAATCAGCTTTACCACTTGTTGTAAAATGCTCATCTACTAATTTTCTCTGTTGTTCTGCTAATTTCGTATTTTTGTTGTAATAGTTTCTCTCCAATTTAGCCTTTACTAAATGTTCTTTATACTTTTTTAATAAGTCTCTCGCTTCTTCTTCCTTACGAGCATTATACTGTAGGCCATTTCGGAAATGTTGGCACGTATCACATAAATCCGGTTCGTGGACTCATGATTTGAATATAAGGCGTTAATTGGTGTCATAGCTTGCGGAATGCGTCATATTTTAATAATTTCAATGTGCTATCGTTTTCGAGGCCTGCAATAAAATTACGATAGACCGATTTATAACTCGTTTCGGCTGGTAAGCGATTGAGTAATGCGATTGACGTTTCTACCCGGACTTGGTAATCCATGAATTTCAGCATAATTCTCGAGAAAATTCTTTACGGCAGTAGCAACGGTTATATCAATGGTTATTTTGGTTTTCCATCGCGGCACTCTTTTTACATTACCATGAACACGCGGTATTATGCCATTCGTCGCTAGGTGATTTCTAACGTTTTCGAAGTGAGTGCGACCAATTCCTAGCATATTAAGATACGTTTTCTGACAAAGCGGCGTATTGCGATCTCAATACGCTTATTAGCACGCGTTTTCTTTTTAAGACGTCGACTAGCCGTTATTTCTCCACCATTCATTGCTTTTAGTTGGGCCATTAAAAATATATCTTGTTCGGATCTAGCGAGAGCTTGAAACGCCTCACGTAATTCAGCAAACTTTTCTCTCGGAATCTTTTTTGAGCAACCACAATTGCAACCTATCTCCAAAAAGCGCATGGCTTTTTCATATTCGGTTGAACCACTATATTCGCTATTTTTCATATACGGGTAATCCTATGTATATATTTTATCATTTTCGCGAATAAGAATTTATAAAGCGTTAAGTCGATGCATTAATTAATATTGAGTTGATACGAGATTTTCGAACTATTTTACTGTAGTTTCGTCAAAGCCGGGAATAAATCGCGTTTAATTGAAACCTATATTTACCATTACGGTTCTGTTATAAAAACGACTTTGGCATTCAAGTAAATGGTCTAAGTGAAATTCCAACGAGTTCCAACATGAAAAACTCCCATTCAAAATACACAGGGCTTACAAAATGGAATTCAATAAAGTTTCTTCTAGCAGAATGGGTAAATATAAGATTATCTTTTTTTGCGACCGCATTGTCAGTATTTCAATCAAGCTCTATCACTGAATTTTTACACTTTTGCTAGAAATCCACTAAAGACAATCACATATATATCTGACAGCCACTACATGCAAAGAGACATGAAAAGGATGAACAGACAAAAAGGCTTTAGCGACATTATTGTAACCATGTATCACTGAGTACATCTCCCGCTGAGATGTCTGTGCCAACTGCTGATAAAAGTCTCTGCGAGAAGTTCTCACCGCTCGAATCCAAAATCACATTAGAGCAGTCCACCATGAGCTTACCAACAAGATACACGTCGCAGGCATTAGTGTACGGCTGCGAACCTGTTTCTTCCCCACCAACTCCCGGAGGCCAAGACTGGAGCCTGTAGTTTACAGGTCCGGGCCGGCCAGCATGTTCTAAATCAATTATCATCCAACCTCCTCCCTCCTCCTCCCTCCTTCGCAGCACATTTTCCCAACGAATATCCCGGTGCACATAGCCTCGGGTGTGCAGAGAATTCAAGCCTGTGAGCACTGATTTCATAGCTTCTTTCAACATTTGCAAAGAACGTGGACGCTGATGAAAACCCAGCGGATGGAGTGTAATGGTGTATGTCGTCCCACTGAGTTTTGGCGGCTTCACTTGATGGATTATATGTGTCTCACGCTTGGTCGCTCGGTATATATTTTTCAAGTCCTGCAACATGCATGCCAAGACTTGTTCTGTTTCTATTTCTTGACGAGCTATCTCACATATGCCACAAACTCAGAATGCTTACCCCAATCTTGGAATACTTAAATAGCGTTCCAAAATTCTGGATTTTCTTGTGGACTCCGTCAGGGAGAAATGTAATCTATTTGGTACATGGGATGTAAGGTTACATCCAATATAATCTCTTTCAAATCAGAGCATGCTTCACCATTGATTATTACCTCTGAAGTTGGTCGCATGATACTACCATACAATGGTATAGTAGAAGGAATCCGCTCCTTCAAATGATGGAAGCATCGAAAAATGTTAATGGCAGTCGCCACCACGAGTGCTCGGTGGTGCACCAACCCCAGGTCGAACTTGATACTGAGGATCTCGAGGTTGCCACGTTTGGTAATCGTGTAAAAGCTGTTCGGAGAAGCATGGGTTAGTCATAAACATCTGGCAACAAAGCTAACAGGAATACCTGGAACAACCGAAGATATTTTCCCGCAGCAGCGAATGCAAAAATGTAGTCTAATTCGCCAAAAAATAGTGGGCTCCACTCTGACATTTTAGTGCGAAGTTCACTTTCTGCCTGATTAAACTCTTCGTCGAATCTTTTTTCTTCTCCTTTCAGGATCAATGTAGATTCCATCCAGCACATGAAATCTGGTCTCTTGTTGGCGACAGTTGCAGTTGACTGATCTTTCGAATTGCGGTCGAAACGAAGGTTAATTTCCAGATATCTCGAAAAGCACTGCAATGGGTGTTTGATAAGAGTATCCCATGTTGAAATTCTATTGTTTTCTGTGCCTGACGGTGTAGATGCTTCGATTGCATTATCGAATAAAAGACTTAATTGTGGATAGTCAAGCTCGTTTGTTTCTTCACGCGGGATCACGTAGCCTTTAAGAAACGTTGCGTCACGAGGCAAAAGATGGGATCTCACAGGAATTTCAGCGATAGGTGGCGTCTTGAGAAGCTCCTTAAGCTCCTCGAGAGAGGATGGATAGGCGTCGAAGGCTTGTCCAAGCTTTTTAAAGGTTCGGTCTGCGAGTTCAGGGTAGGGTTAGTACCGCATTATAACAAAAAAAAAGAGCAGATATCGGTCTACGCACGTTCTTCTTCCGCAATTTCTGAGGCTTTTCGTTTCAAACTTGTTCCTAATGTAAAAAAGCATGAATTACAGCCCATATTGCTATGTCTACTCTACCCTATGTACACACTACTCTATGTCCCCAACGCCCGAGTCACAAAGTCGTTAAAATACAAACAATGCCTGATTCATCTAGCCAGTTGGAAAAACAATACCTTGAGACTTCAGAAACCCATTTTTTTCTAATGCTTTTAATACATTCGAAGGAATGCCCAGGTTGTTTAATTCTGTAGCTGTGTATCCTTTACAGTCCCCAAGAACAAAAATGAACTCTGTCTCAAAACTTTTGGCAACCTTGGTCACAGACTCTTCTGAAGCTTGAGGGAATTGTTGTTTGAGGAACTCGGTCACAGTGGTCTGGTCATTCATGATAAATGTTGGTTGTCTTGCAAAGAGCCTGCTGCGCGATACTAACTATAACGCTTAATCAATGACGTATTACTAGGAACTTTCTAGACCTTTTCACAATGTAACTATTGTTCCAGAATGTGACCAATGATAATCAATGCGCAGAAATTCGCGTTTGTCTATAAATGTTCATCCGCGCAGTGTATGATGAACAAACGAACATTTTATTATAAAAACAGCGCTGGTTAAATTCCTTCAAAAATCAACCACAACGCAATAAATATCGTTGAAACAATACATCTTTAAAACAATAAAACAAATCTGTCGACTTCTACCACCAATAACACCTACAAAAATGCTTACGTTCACAAGCGAATTTTTTTTTGGAGTATTTATTGGCTTCATTCTCGGCCTGTTGCTAAATGGCGTAATTTATAATAGCCAACTCCACAACATGGGAATATTAACAAAGACTATGAAGTCCAGAAAGTTACCAAAAACGAAACTATCGACGAACAAAATTTATCTGCCAGATATCGAAACGTTGTGGAACGATTTGAGAAAATTATACGATAAAAGAACCGAATCGGATCTAAAATTTTCATTTAAAAAAATGGCATTTGAAATTTATAAGTTGCTTGGTGAAGGAAAAGCTGTTGCAGCGTCCACAATACGAAATTTTTACCTATGAAGAACAACCCCGCGGAAAAAGACCATCGAGGCAATCCAACGTTGGATCGACGAAGAAAAGGAAAATGTAAACCACTCAGATGGAGACAGTAAAAATAAAGAAATAGATAATAATAGTGATAGTAAAGAGGATAATGAAACTTAAATTTGCACCAGAGTGACCAAAGAATAGGTTATACTCATTAATGGCTTTGGGTCCGAGTATTTTCCTCCCATGCAATCACTCTGGTGCTTTAGTATTATTTATATTTCAAGAGCGCGCATTCAATAATTAAATAATAAATTTTATGCTTGCGAAAGAATTGGATTATTTTTACGTTGTTTGCCTTCTTTAATTACATTGTGTCAAAGTAGTGAACATGGTCAAAGCTCAATAAATGCATTATAACAGTTCTTTATCAACGAGTCAAAAACTATAAGGAATGCTAAACTGCTTTCTCTTACCTGTCTTCTCGTTTTCGTTTCTTTCTTGGTTTATCATAAGTTGTTGTTAAAGTTTGTTTATTAGTTATGATTTTCCTTTCTTCTTGGTAAATTTCATAAGTAATTTTTCTAGATCTGGATACTCCTGGAGAGTTTGGTATTGTTGATTTTAAAAACATAAGGCGCAATTTTTTCTCCTTGTTCTTTTTTTAGAATGCTTCTAATGGTGCTGTAATTCTTGGGTTCCATAGTGGACTTAATGTAAATTAGTTTCATATTAATATTTTTATATATAAAGATAATCCTATATATATTAATCCTGTTATGGTTTATATTCATCACATTCTGGTATGATAAGGTGAGCATTAAAATTAACAAGTCCATGGAGCACCATTATTACTTTTCAAAACGTCATCATTCACCCTGGTTAATTTTACAGCCACATCATAATAAGCCTCTTATTTATGTCACATAGTCAAATGTTCACTTTGTCTGGTTTTGTTGCAGCATGCCCCATATAATAATCATATGTGCTTATAAGTAATTTGTTATTTTCAAGTATTTGGTATTAGTATAATAATAATAAAGGACTTTTTTGGTTCTTGAGTGAATTTCATATGGAGTAGACTGATAAGACCAGACAAATAAATGTTTTATTATCATTATGTGAATCAAAAATGACTAATGTGGCTGAGAAGATACTAATATAGTGGATGACATTTTAACTTTTGCATGAGGGACACAGCTGCAGCTCTGCGAAAATATATAACTAATTTTTATTGTATCTTTAGACAATGTGAAAAAATGTGACTATAAACTTAGTTTTATCAGGAAACCAAACAATTACTACTATTAAGAGTATCTTAAAGAAGAAAAATTGCTCCGTAATGAATATTACTGAAAAATATCAAGAACGAAAGTAAAAACCAACAAATGATTTATTTGTTATTGCAAACCATTATCATATTAGACAAATTATGAGGAGGGCAACCAATCCAAACTTTGGGAGACGGTGAGATGCGATTGCTCACAGTTCAAGTAGTTAAATCAAAATAACAAACTTCATAATTTGTGGAAGAGTTTTAAATCTTTATTCGATATGAAATCTGAACTGAAACCTGATACTTATGTAAAGACAAGGCGTTGCTGCCTCTACACTAAAGAACCTATACCGAAGAAAAGCTATCCATGGAAAAAAAGGAGGGAAATGAAGATGATAAGAGTACTAATAATAATGTATAACATAGATTTCACTAGAGCGACCAGATTATAGAACTCATCAATGGCTTTGGGTCCAGGCATTTCTTCCCATGTAACCGCCACAAATGTGCTGATTATTGTTTGCAATTCACGTTCAAACTCTTTTTTTTGAGAACAAAAAAAATCACTCAGATGCCAGTTACCCAGGTAAGGTAAGTTACGACTCACACTTCCAAAAGCAGAAGCAATCGTCATTTCCATTACGTATCTCGGAGCGAAGTATCACGTGTCTGTGTAAGTAAAACTTATAAACAAGACTGAGATGGGTGGCGCAGAGTCAATACGCGACTCTTCTTTTATCATTATCACTCACTAAATCATAACGCGCGATCCCATGGCAAGAGTGCTGGTCACAGAAGACACTAAGAGTTATGATGAGCTGGCCAAGGCGTTTCATTACAGGCTATGTCTCAAGAGACCTATACATCCTTACATCCACCTCAACATGTGGTATACAATGGACTTGATGCTAGTGAGTGAACTCGGTCTTTACAAAAAAATAGACATGGACAAGGTGGAAGGATACAGTCTTGGTTGTGAAGTGTTGGACATTCGATCTGGGAGTGAGAATAATGACTTTTGCGTTGAGGTACGACCATTGAGTGAGGAGGCCTGTGAATGGAGCGAGCTGACAAATATCCAGTGGCCAGGTATTCATGGAGGCAAAGGAGGACTAGAGTTTAGAGTTGTTCCAAAAAAATTATCTACCAATGACGATTTTTGTGATCCCCAGTGTAATAATTGGCGGTATCTTCACATATTTCCGATTGCAGAGATGGTTAAAAGTGATGGTCATGATAAAAACTTTTTTCAAAGTATAGATCGAATAGAACATTATAAGATTGTACCATTATTAGTGGGACCCATTGAGATTGGACATTGTTATCAACACCATTCGTCCTGTGCGCATCATCAAGAACCGCTGAATGATCTCGGAGATGAAGCCGAGTTTACTGATGATTCTCTATCGAGCTCTTCACCAGATTCTTATTCTTCCAATTCTTCTTCCCCGTCTCCTTTGCCTGATAGTCCTCAGTCAGATAACGACTATTCGGCTCCTCCAACCACAGTGTCTAGACAACACTCTTGGATAACTGATACGTACCTTGTTAACAACTATCGGGCCTTTTCACTCCCATACAAGAAAACTCTCTTGATTCGAGAAGTTTGGGATGGAAGAGTTTCTGGAAAAGTCTGGGATTCAGCGTTTATTGTTTTGCAGTTTATGAAAGAGGGCTTCATGAAGGATCGCTCGTTTTTGTTCGGTAAACGAATCTTAGACTTGTCAACAGGGACGGGATTGATAGGACTGTACCTAGCGTCATTTTGTAGTGTGATGGCTCAGCAGGAGGCTACGACCAAAGCTCCGAAAACTAATATCGTTTTAACAGACCTTCAACAAGCTATAAAGCTGATAAATAAGAATCGGTTGTTGAACAAGTACCTAATTAATGAGGCTAGAGTGTCAACAGAGGTCATCACGCTCGAATGGGGCAAAATCAGCAAAGCAAGGAGACTTGGAACATTTGACATAGTATTGGCGTCTGACGTTGTATACGAACCAGGTAAGAATATTGTGAATTCTAGTGATCGGAATTTATCAAAATTTGCGAGTCACTATACGCATAATTTCCTCCCTTATCTTTGCAATAGAATTGTTTGATGTTTTGATTGGGACTTTGAGTGCGGTTTGTACTCCGAATCATACAAAAATATACCTCGGATACAAGCGACGTGCGTTATCTGCCGAGGAGGAAGGGCAGTTCTTTAAAAAACTAGGCAGGAAATTTAAAGTATCCTTGGTTGGTGGTGCGGATGAGCAAAAAGTTAGGATTTATGAGTTAAGGCGATAAAATTAGAGTGGGTAGACTGTTAGTTTTTTTATATCTTTTCATTTTGTATCAACGCATAAACCAACAAACACAAAAACTTGCTAATACGATTACATCAACAAAATAAAACAAAGATGGTATTTATATGTATGCACACATATACAGTTAATATTAGGGAACAGCTTTATGATCGATTTGATATTATGATCGGTTTGATACAATAATCGTTGTATTTTTCTTCTAGTCTACACACTCTCGCTCACGTTCAAGCAGTCGAACACTCGAGACAGAATACCTCTACAAAATACTTGTGGTCGGTGACCCGGCAACAGGAAAGACAAGTAATACAAGGATAATGCATACCAAGAGTACGATGAGTTCGGAAAAGGTTGCGGAAACAAAAGGTGTCTACAATTCTACCATAATTCCTGTTTGGCCAAACTTCCGCACGGATAAAATACCTGTCATAATCGCAAAGCCCGTATGATAAAACGGGAAGGAAGAGCAAGAGGTAATTCAAAGAAGCTCTGGATGCACTAGTCGTTTACGACATATCACGACCATCAACGTTCGAGTCTGTTACAAACTGGAAGAAGACTTGGATGAAAAGATCGCATTACCTGATGTTTTGGATGGAGACCCCATTCCTGTCGTATTGTTGGCCAACAAGGTAAGAACTGATGATAACTTTTTTTTCGTACGGAAAAGAAAGCATATCGCGAACATGATCATCAAGCGCTCCTTATGACTTGTACGTATCCCCTAACCACCCGACACTTTTTCTTTTAGTGTGATCTTGTGACAGAAGAACATGCCCGTGAAGCAGAATCAGTCTTGAATAAATTTTGCGAGCAGCCCGAAAGAACAAAGGTTTTTTCACTAATAGTTCACTCAGTGGATTCTGCAAATGGTGGGTTGATTGATGGTGTCTTTTTTGAAAAGAGGCTGTGATAATTAGACGTTGTTAGTATTGGCGATTACAATGTGACCAAAGAAAGTTTACACCATTGTCTTTGCATTTCTCCTCTCTCAAGGTCTTACACATCGGCAAATATCGAGGAAGCAGGGATAGCTCTCGCTTCCGAGATTCTTGAACGTCAAAAGCAACGCCGGGGGACGGGTACACCATCTACTAAATATAACAGAAGAGAAGATTATTAGAAGCGGATGTTGTTAAATTGAAAGAAAAAAGGAGGAGGTTTCTATATCAAAATGAAATGGGATCGAGATGCATTATAAGAGAAGAATTTTGAGACGAGGGTGAAAAGAATGGAGTAATCGAAAGCGTGATGCGAGATCGTTCTCTGGCAAGTGACATTCGCCACGTACAAATGACTGCCCAAGCATTGTATAATAATAATGCGAGCAGTTCTTCCTCTTTTATTCATATATATATATATATGTATGTATGTATGTATGTAGAAAGATACAACTTTTTCCACATCTCCCGTCAAAAAAAATGCGGTTTGGACCGTGCATGTAAGGTCCCGAAGACGCTACATGTTAAAGAATTTAACTTGCATTAAAGAAAAGTCGATATTGAATATTTTGATGGATCTGTGTCATTGCAACATTTTGATTTTACTTTGACGGTATACAATGCGTAGCCACTTTATTGTTGATTCACATTATTTTTCAAGCAGAAGTGCATATAAACTTTTGGAACCCGGGATCACATAATCCATGGTACAAATGACTCTGACCCGAGACATTACAAGCTATTTGTAACGACAAAAGTTATGTCACGAGGGCCAGGGCCGAATGACAAATCGATGCTCTAATAACAAGACGCAGTTCTCGTGCGCGGATTTTCTCCATTTTATTATTATTATTATCTCGGAAGAAACTTCAACGATATACTCGTATCAGTGGGAGAGCGAATAGTGATTGGCCTGGAAATTGACTGGGGTGTGTATAACGCAGACTCGCGTAATGTAGGGAGTAGACGCGTTTTGTAAATCGCAATAGCAAGATGATGCTCGCGTTTCGTTAAAAGATCCAAATAACACGTGAATCTGTCGTTATTAAAATGACGAACAAAAAAAGTCGGTTATTGCATGGGGTCATGCGACTCTAGATCGAGCTCCACGCCGGGCGCCGTTGCGCTAGTTTTGTTATGGGCAATGCCTCCGAGTACCTTGTCGACAGACGTCGGCTACCGAGCTCTCTAGTAAAACTAGTTCTCTAGTAACGTTCATGGTAAGATGACTTTGATTACGTTGCTCTGAGTTTGTTGGCTATTAATTCGACCTCTCGAGAGCGCAAAGATTTAATCGAAGCTTGTTTGATTTTACAGACGAAGTTTACAAGAAAGTTTTGACGAAGAACAAATATGATTCATTAATGATCATTTATGTAAGTAGTTTGTTCCGCAGTTTTATATATTGATATTAATATGCGACTTTGATTTTAGTCTGAGCAAATTTTTTGGTTGCGCAGCCTTACAAAGGACTATAAGGCAAAGGCCCTCGAATCATCGGGGCGTCAACATAGCTTGTAGGACATTTGATCACATCAGAGAGAAAGAGAGGTGACAGGCACGTAGATGGGTGTCAGGGACTGTTAATAAAGCACAACTTTAACAAAAAGGTGAAAGCTCCCGAGATCCGGCATCACAAAGGATTCCCCTCTAATACTGACGAAATATTATAATATTTTTAATATTGCCGAAAATTTGATTTTTCTATTGCCCCTTTTTAGTATAGGAGCTTTGTATTTATTTATCTACTAACAATGACTTTAGACGAATCAGTAGAAGTGTAATCTTGACCAGACGCTATCAATTTCTTGTAATGGTCAGTTGAATAACAATTGATTTTTGATCTATTATGGACAAGACAATCAACAGTTTTTTCTGTTGTTTTAGTTACATTTATTCAAGTCTATCCCGAGACTTTTTCTTTTTCTATGCTTATTTCGAATGATGCTTATATAGTTTTGGTATTTTATAAGAAAATGCTTATTAATAGTGCAAATTGTTGTCTAAAAATTAGACCTCTATTTTGTTTCTCATAATATGCATGAATTGATGATATATTATACAAGATGAAGAGGATTTGGAAGAAAATTTGATACTTGTGTTAATTTGTGGAGGGGGTGTTTGTGATTTGTTGATAGAAAAAAAATACGAATATATATCTAAATTTGCTTCACATATCCTCTCTGTGCGTGTGTGTGTATATATGTGTGTATGTATGTGGGTTTGTTTGTGTTTATGTCTGTGTTTTTGTTTATGCTTGTGTGTGTTTTTTGTTTTCGTTTTCGTTATATTTTTTTCTTTTCTATTTATGTGCAAGCCAACTCTATATTTATTTCCGCCCGTATTTATTTCCGCCCATATTTACTTCCGCCCATACCCGCTTCGATAATGTCCTTTTTTAAATGGATTCAATTCCTTGACACTTTTTCTATGCTTCACGTTTGCGCCGGCACACCAAACTCCATTTTCACCAAATGGTTCCATGTCCTCTTCACACGTCCCCATGTCAACAGAGTTTCCTTTTGATTCACCTCGATCACTGTGCCGATATCTTGTTCCTTCAGAAAAGTAAGCTTCGACATCAATATCTAGTAACGCACGAACAAACTCGTACACCATTGTTCGCACCAGCTGATGTCGATGTTGAGAGATGGCGACGGTTGGTGAAGTGATTGGAGAAGATGGAGCAGAAGATGCCGGTGTAGGGACAGAACTTGCTGCATGAGACGAAGAGGGAGACGACTGTCGGCTGAGAAAGCGAAGGAGGAGAAGGATTGCGTTGTCTCTGGCTTCTGGTGAATAGTGGGTTGTTGCCTCGCCTGTATAATGTATAAAATGTTAGCTTATGGAAAAAGAGCGTAATGCACATAATGCACGGCGGTTAAACACGATTATGTAATCTCCATGCGATGAGGCTTACCTATATCTCTTCTCATCATGTCAGCCGTATTACTTCTCATGAATTGGGCAAAGCTAACTTCGAGTAGCGCCAATACAGCTCTCTTTGCATCAGCAAAACAGTGGCGTAAATTTTGCTGACTTTTTATACACGTTATTACTGATTTTCGTACTTTGTCGTCTACATTGACTTCGAATTGTGAGTTTGGCGTAAGGTAGGTTATAAAGATGTGTTGTGCTGTTGCGAATTGTTGGTTGGAACATTGATAGTCGAATGATTCATATTGTTCCACTTCGAGTAAGAAGAACTGTAATACAAACGGACAAGTATTAGTTTGCGTTCTTTTAAATAACCATTTTTGGTCATAATGTCATCTCACACAAGTGATCTATTACTAATAAGGGAATATATGACTGGGTAAATGACTGATTGACAGCTGAATGAGAAATCATAAAGGGGGCTGATGGGGTTGTGCGATAGGGGTGTGATGGGTCGTGTGTGATTGACATACCATATCATAGCACATAGTAATAGTGTATAAGCAACTGTCATTTTTACTTACCAAGTTCTCTGCCGAATATTCTTCCAATAAAGAATACATGAAATAACACAAAGGTATTTTAGAATTTAGCATTGCCTTTAGGCCTTCTTTTTCAATCTCTTTCATACAGATATCGAGAGGTGGTTTCTCTCCAAAGAAACTTTCCAACTTTCTCGTTGACATTTTTGACTTTTGCTTGTATGCGTAATGGTAATCGAACTTTTGCGTGGGTTTACCAATTGACGGTATTGGATTCTCTGAGGATACGGATAATGATCGCTGATGAGCGTGTTGTGATAATGTGCCAATGTCCTCGTCGTTTTCAGAGTCGGGACTTTTTGGAGGACTTGGTAGACTGAGCACAGCCGGAAAATCGCTGATAAATTCGCAAGTGTCTGTTAGTTCTAGTACTTTGTGTTGTCCGTTTGTAAAGTCAGTGGCTAGTATCGGAGTATCTATCATTATTATAGAATTACGACGAGAAGACGGTTGGAGACTTTCTATCGAAACGGCTGATCCACGGCGTTTTGAAATTGGGGTTGGTGTTTTAGCTGCCAGCAGTGTTTTTGTTACGTCATCCTCTAACACGGATGAACGTCTTCGTGTTGTTCGGAATGAGCGAGACATGTTATTGATGATAATTACAGCAATTAATTATTATTATATTGTCAAAATGTAACGAGGAAAAAAAGTTGGGCTTTTTGTGTGTGTTGGTGTTTGAGGAGGGGAAAGAGTCGTGTGCTTGATGGTTATAAGGAGAAATGGAGGTGAAAAAGGGGTCGGTTCTCGGCTATAAACGGTAAATTACTTTGTGATACGGTTACTGTAAGCGGTATGCTTGTAATTTCCTTTAACAAAGACCGAGAACGTTGATGCAATCGTGGATTGTCTGTGTAATGAGGAAACAATATAATTCGATGATTCTAATCCGTTGAGACAATAGCTACAATAAATTATTAATATTTATGTTATACAGTGCATTTAGTGTCTGTCATACACCATATAAATATACGTCAATAGGTAAGTATGTTTATAATACTATAACATATTTAAATATTCTCTGCGTATTACCGATAACACGATTAAACCTTTGATGACTGTAATCGACATGCACGGACAAAAAACCTCAACTGTAACAGAGATGCCGTGAAGCATGGATGTGGGGGAATAACGGAATAACGGAATGAACGACAGCCAACTTGTACGAGAGTTTATTTCATCCACGGCATGGGGATGGGCATGACTGCAGTTGGGATGGGGAATGGTCTGGACCGACCGAACATCCGTACATCTGCCATCAGTACATCTTTGCATCAGTACATCTTACATCATGTTCATTGTAAATGATAGAAATAGTTGCCAAGGGGACGCTTTACTTGTCATTGACGCAGTCTCGCCAATTGACATTCATATATCGTCTCTTCTTTTTCATCATTGTGTAACTAGGGAAGTTACGATGCGTAAACTCAAGCACAATGTGCGATATCATTCGCTTAAGGTATGTCGCCACGTTTGCGGCATCATTGTAAACAATCTATCAGCATGCATTTGTCATTATGCTCAATGCTAAGGGGGGAGGTTTTGTTTCATCCGGCAAATAAAAAACCATGACAATAGTAAATAACAATACATTGCAAGTACAATAGCAGTATAAAAATAAGTGAGAATTGCACAACAGTTGTCGACAGTCGAATTGAATGTCTTGTGTCAGGTTTCAGCGTTAGCATTAATTTAGGGTCTATACATATATACACATTGCCACTATCACAAACAAAGAAACACATCTTATTGCATATTACCCGATTAGATGTTGTGATAAACCAAACAAATATCGATATTTCTAGTCATTTTTATCACTAGAGCAACCAGATTCTCTAATCTCCAAACGTCCTTTAAGGGCCAAATTAATTATTAAAAAGAAAAGAAACGCCCACATGTGATGTGTTGAATAATGATACTTAAAAGGATTAATTTTAAACAACTAAAACTCGAGAGATAAACGTGCGCATCACTCAAAGAGCACAAAGGTCCTCCTTTGTCATTCAATTCCATAAATAGAAATCATACCGGCAAATAAGCAGTCAAAAAAGAGGGAAACTAAGGCTGGTTTAGTTGGGGAAACAAGAGGGTCATGTCAGGAGGGTCATGTCAGGAGGGGGCTTGCGTGTAAGAGAAGCAAGTGATCCATGTCCTCATAAAGCTTCTCGAATAAAGACACTTTGTGGGGCGGGAAATGAAGAGCATTGACTTTCAAAAGGACATGTCATAGTAGTACCATAATGCAAGTAGGTGCATTTGCTTTGTAAGTACCAATTAACAGGGCTTGCATCCTTGCATCCTTGCAATTATATAATACCTTCTAATACCTAATATCAATATTAATATTAATACGTTATCATATGTCACGTGTATACACCTTATCCTTTGTTTCCAGCACCTCCTGCCAATAAAATGTCCATACCAAAGCGCCGTTGTAGTTGTAATGCGCCATATGTCTGTTACACCATCATTCATTTGTGTTATATTAAGTCCTATAAATACCATGTTATTTACGTAATTCTCAACAGTTTGTTCGCGGCAGAAAAAAAAAAAAAAGATGGGGGACATCAAAGAAACGAGTCTATCTTCTACATAGAATGTGTAGAAAGTTATCCATGAAACAAAATATCCGACATTTACTATTTGCTTGATTACTTGCTTGGTTGCGCGTAGATACTAAGCAAGAGTCTCGTTCCTTGCCATGTAAAGTAATTAAATCAAATAAACACACCATTTATCAAGAAAAAAAAAAAGAAGACCTTTATATACAATAATGACAAAATTCGATATATGACGACCTTGGACATTATGTCTAAAACGTTCTTCCAACAAATTCAATATAGCACGACATATTGACGACAGTACGTCTTTCTTTCCATCGATACGCGATAATCTATTGCTATTTGCAAACAGTATAATGTGCGCACCCTAATTAATTCTTCTCCCATTCTTGTTATTATGCACACACACACACACACGCATACACCCCTCATATTTCTTAGATCAAGAGACAAGGCATCGAATTGGTTGTGTTTGTCGCAAGTCACTTTATTCGAAACCCCGCCTTTCTTTTTTTCAAGACTTTCCGATTTTGTTGCGTACAAGGTTACACCTGTCCATATGAAATTTTCAAAATAATCACACATTATCCCCAAAGTTCCTCTAAATTACCCTTGTGTTTCGACAGCCAAGTATTTTCCCTATTCTATAACCTCTTATCGACTTGAAAGACTCCATTTCTTTCAAATTCAACAACACGCAACTCGCTCATTATTTTTACTAATTATATTTAAATAATTAATATTGTTTTTTACCCTATACCAACTTTTCACCCATTCACACATCTTGCTCGCTTTTTCTTCAAATGGATCGACAAAGTATATTGGCAAGTTATGGTATTCCTCTTCCAGTAGTATCCCGTTCGCCGACAGCCGCAAGCGGACGGCGGGTGACAACGGGAAACGGTAATAATCGGACAAGCAAAAGATACTCTGTCACTGCTTTATACTCAATGGCAGCTGAACAAGACGTCGAGGTCGAAGATGATTTGGCTAGAGGTAAAAGTCTTTGAAACAAAGATGGCGAATATCAGAGGGGTACAACAGAGTCCGTATGACCGACAAAAAGAATTGGCGATTCTGATGAGGGATGGCTGTTGTCATTAAACGTTGCGATTCGTTACTGGCATTGACTTACACTCTCTCAACTCTTTTTTTTTTTTCAAATTGACGTTTGTTATAGCACAAAAACGTCTAAGAGAATTAAAAAGTCGAATTTCTGCACAGTCAAAAAAGAATTTTGTACTAGAGCGTGATGTGAGATACTTGGATTCTCGTATCGCTCTCTTGATTCAAAATCGGATGGCTTTAGATGAGGTGTGTATGCTATATATATACCACATCAAGAAACACATTTGACGAGTTCAATTAATCAACTAATTGATGTCGTAAACCGTGTACACGTTCTAACAGACCATCAATTTTTAATTCGGTCTTTCAATTAATCTGCAATGTTTTACTTTACGTTCGACATGCAATCATATCAATATAGAAACAAGAAGTTGAGAGTCATTTAGAAGAGTCAGACCCCCAAGAGGGAAATTTTCTAGATGATCGAAAGATGCAACAATATGGAAATCTTTTCTTTCTTCTTCAAACAGAGCCACGTCACATAGCAACATTGTGTCGTCTAGTCAGTCTGACGGAGATTGATGTCTTACTGCAGACTGTCATGTTTACCTTATACGGAAATCAGTATGAAAGCAGAGAGGAGCATCTGTTGTTAACCATGTTTCAGGTAGACTAACATCAACAATCACAGATGATCGTGTCATATCTTTTATAACATGTGATTCTGTATTTACTCGAAACTCGTTTATTATCAAGTCTGTTCTCGCAGCTCAGTTTGAGACAACCACAGATTTCAATTCTCTCCTCCGCGCAAATACACCAGTCTCTCGCATGATGACTACTTATACTCGTCGCGGACCGGGTCAGAGTTACCAGAAATCCGTCTTATCGGAGCGAATTAACAGTCTGATCGAACATAAAGATTTAAATATGGAGATAGATCCATTGAAAGTATATTTGCAAATGATTCAACAAATAGAAGAGGAAACTGGAAAATTACCCGAGCATTTACCGAGATCAGTTACGGCCGAAGTTGCCGCTGCCAATGCCGAAGTACAAGCAATCATTGCGCCAAGATTGACCATGTTGACGGAGATTGCTAATTCGTTTTTGGCTACCATTATTAATTCTCTCGAGAAAGTTCCTTACGGTATTAGGTGGATATGCAAGCAGATTAGGTCTCTAACAAAGGTACGCGCGGGAATAATCAAACATTTCGGACAAAAAAATTTTATTTTTTTGATAATTCTTTTCCGTAATACTCATACATTAGCTTCTTTATATTCATAGAGAAAATATCCAGATGCTACCGAGTTTATGATATGCTCCATGATAGGAGCGTTCTTTTTTTTACGATTTTTGAATCCAGCTGTTGTTACCCCAGAAGCTTACATGCTAGTCGATAATGTACCAGGAAAGCACCCTAGGCGAACTTTAACTCTGGTGGGCTATTATCATTATTTTTCCAATTTAACGAGTTTCACTACAAGTCATTACTTATACATCATTGTTTGCTTCCATAGATAGCAAAAATGCTTCAGAATCTTGCCAATAAGCCTACATATGCCAAAGAAGCGTATATGAAAATGTTGAATCCGTTTGTTGAAGAGAATAAACGGAGGATTAATAAATTTTTATTGAGCTTGTGCGAAGTGGGAGACTTTTACGAAAGTTTGGAGGTGAGCTATTTGGATCGACGGAATCAATGCAACATTTATCGCAGACTCTATTTCTGATACAAATTATTTTATTCAGATGGATCAGTACATTGCTCTATCAAAGAAAGACCTTGTACTTCATATAACATTGAACGAAATATATAACACACATGATTTATTGCTTCAACATAAAAACGAATTGGTAAATACAATTCGTACATGTTTATTTTTATGTCGATTTGTCTGCAATTCACAAGCGTCCATTCACATTTATAATTCGAAATGCAATTTTCCAGGCAGCATCGGATAAGAGTCATCTCCGCATATTGCTTGATGAGGTTGGTCCCGCCCCACCCCAAGTACCGCGTAAAGAGAACAGGGCAATCGAGTTGCCTTTATTCAGTCGTTGGGAAACTCCTATACAAGGTTTTATTTTTGACTTATGGGCAATGATTCTACGAATGAATTTTACTAAACGACAGTATATTTTCGCACGCTTGTGACATAGATCTTGCAACTGCTCTCATGTCCGACAATAATCTAACCCAAAACGACATTCTTTACATGGAAACCAAATCCATCTTTGTTCAGTTGATCCGCTCGATGCCGCGCGTAGCTGAACGACGGCCAATTGATCTAGCCTACATTGCTGAAACTGCCGCTACCACCAAAGATGCCACGCTCGTTCGCAAAGGTATCAAAGTTAAGGAAATGCTACGAGAACTCGAAGAAGCTCACGTAACTGACAGCAGTGACGGATATAAACTCATGACCGAGGAAGTTGCCCAAGAATTGGCTCATTTGGGTAACTTGCGCGAAATCGTCAACGAGGAGATTAAATCCCTCGAAGCAGTATATAAAACTATATGTGACCATAACAATTATCTAAGGAGTCAGTTGGAACAGTATAAAGCGTATTTACAGAACGTGAGAATACAAACGTCAAAGGATAGTGTTGGGCCAGTGAGCGTTGTGAAAGTGGGTGATAAGGACAATACTCAAAAACAGAAAGCAATAGGGCCATACAAGTTCACGTATATCCAATTGGAGAGGGATGGAATAATTGTCGAAAGCAGTGTTCCTGATTATCGGTATGAAGCTTATTGAGGGAATCACTATATTCGGATTCGCATTTCATCACAAACTCTTTCTCACGGACAGTATTTACTTATCATAATGGTTTTATTTATTGTAGACGGCGAGATATCTACTTTAATATAACGTCACCGGTTCCAGGAACTTTTGTAATCGCCTTACATTACCGAGGACGAGAAGCAGCCATTCTAGAGATGGATCTCAAACTTGATGATCTTTTAGAGAAGGTTAATATTCCCGTGTTTTTACGATGGTATTACGTGATTCTAACTAATACATTAATCGCCTTTATTATACAGCAACAAGATAACGTAGTATCACTAGATCTCGAATACGTCCAGTTTGACGTGAGCAAAATACTCCAGCTTTTGAACAAGACGTTTGCTAAACGAAAGATGTAGTTGTTTGGGCGTTCCAAATTGTGCTATATTTCAATAATTTTGTATGATTTTCATTCTGTTTAATTCTATTCCATGCATTTTTTTGTAAACTTTTTTTAGGCCAACCGTGTCAAATGCCTGGGGCAAATTGTGCCTCTCCCCGTGCGCCGAGTACTCTACTGTTGGGTGAAGAGCGTCGCAAAAGATTGGGACGCGCGTCTAACATGAAAGGTGCGATGCCAGCTTTCCCTCAAGGTGCGATAATAGTGGGATAGTATCGTAAACTTTCCTCTGTGTAGTTTCACCCGCTTCGCTCCCTGGATTGCCCACCAATCATTAATTACTTTCCAAGATGAGTTTAATTGTTCTAATTTATTATTCAGACTTGGCAACCTTATTTATTTGTTGTGCAGATAATGTTATTTATTTTAGTTTATTTTTTGATAAACGCTATACGTTCGAACAGTATGATTGGCGGGAATTCATGGGGGAAGCACAGTTTCCCCCAGGCATGGCAGTGTTCATTATTTATATTGTATATTATTTATATACCTTCTATTGTCACTCCTATTTGACCGCTTCTCTCAACTGTTTTCCATAAAAGTATAATACAGATTTTGGAAAAAGAAAAGTTTCCTGCCAATTTAGTGATTAATGATACGTAAGAATGAGACTCAAAATTAAAAGATTGATAATGATGGAGGGCGACGCCGTACTGCAAGACAAGTGAACGTTTGATTGTATCGAACTGAACATTTTTACACTCTTTGGTGTCGGTCGGATATTACCCATCTAAATAGTCTTGTAAGATTAGTTTCAATCTTGGGTCCTTGTCTCCGATTGCGTATGGTTTGAGAAATTTATAAAGGCTTACTGGTGGGTATCTGCTTGGCACGTCTAGCAAATTGGGTCGTCTCTTATTTGTGAACCAATGAGTTTTGGGAAGAATGGCACAGCTTTGGCTATCTTTTTACTCAAAGTTATTGCAACGTTAAACGGGTCTATACGATTACATGTAATAAAAAATATATATATTTAATATGAACCTATTATTATTTTAAAATCAATCATACCAAAGTTCTCGAGGAACATCCAAGATGGTTCAGCTCTTGTTACAAACTTGCGCATTCTCTCACAGTAGATTCACTTGATGAGAAGCAATAATTACTGCTGCAGACAACGGTTAATTAGTTAACACAAAATACATTGCTATGTGTTGAAAATAACTAATATTATTACATAATCATACATCCGCACTCCATACGTCCCTATGGCCTATGTGACTGCATGTGCAATATTGTAGATACTTCATCTACAATCTCGAACTAAATCGTTCACTAAATTTTTTCGACATCACCCTATGCACATCCTCTTCACTGATCCCTCGTGCTTCCACTGCCGGGTTGTACGCATGGTTCTCCAGAGGAGTCTTCTGATCCTCATTCGATAGTTTCCCTAATCCCTTAGCACGCCTGTAAATAGTCACAACTGCGGCACCACCTAGCCCAATGTTGTGTTGCAGAGCATACTCGATATTGGAAACCTGTCTATCGCCGCACCAGCCGCGCAGTTGCCAGACCTTGGAAATGTTGAATGAAGGCAAGATGTATTATGGATGAGGTCATTCATGTGTTCATAACTACACAAGGGGGGAGTTGGCATACCAGTTCAGTGCATTGTGCTAATCCAGTAGCCCCCAACGGATGTCCCTTGGATATGAGTCCGCCAGAGGGATTGATGACGTATTTCCCACCATATGTGTTATCACCAGTCTCTACTAGTTTATGAGCTTCACCAGGTTTACATAAACCCAGAGCATCATAAGTAATAAGCTAGACAAAGATGGAAATATTTAGTCCCAAATACAACTAAACAGAGACGTCTAATGTAATTTACTATTCACGATCATTCCCCATTAACAATATTGTTCAGTAAATTCACCTCATTAGCAGAGAAACAATCGTGTAATTCCACAACTTTGACATCATCTGGTCCAATTCCTGCACTTTTAAATGCTATATTCGCTGCTCGCCTTGTCATACCGGCCCCGCTCAATTCGATTGCACTCTTCTTACTCAACACGTCAGGTGAATCTGTTGCCATTGCCTGGCTAACTATCTCGATGACTTGTCCGGACAATTTGTTATTCAATACAAAAGATTCGGATGCGACAATGACTGCTCCAGCGCCATCTGACGTAGGACAGCATTGGAGCTTCGTGAGAGGACCATATATGCGTGGAGAAGCTTTTATTTGATCCAGTGTGTAAGCATCACGGAATTGAGAATAGGGATTTGCGACGCTAATGATTTAAAGGGTAGTCATGTTAAATTCGGTTGTGTAGAAAGGATATAGGAACGTGATGTCATAAGATAATATTTTTAACCTATGGCGATGATTCTTCTCTGCAATTCTTGCCATGTGCTCGGGCGTGGCGCCATATTTCTCGCAGTATTCTAGCCCTGCATTTCCAAAGATTTGAGCTGCAAGCGGTGCCCGTGCAATTCCACGCGTCTCGGCCGTCATTGCGAATATCTGATCTATTGTTGCAAAGTAAAAGGCGTTAGAAACTCGGAGGAGAGAGCTCGCCTACAATTACAGTCAGATACAGACCGAGCGGATTTGTGCGGTCTTCAAACATTGATTTAATAGGACCTGTAAGCTACGTGACGTTACTAAATTGTCTGCTCGTAATGAGATTCTATCAAAAGTTGTTGGCATTCACACCAGGTGTCATTTTCTCAAATCCCAAGGCAAGCGCGCAGTCAACGATTCCAGCTTGGACAACTTGCCGTGCCATGAACAATGCTGTTGAACCAGTTGAACAATTGTTATTCACATTACTGTTAGCAGGATTGAAAATTGTGTGGTGAGTATTTATCGTAGAGATTGTTCATCAATTCTCTGACGTACATCACTGGTATTTGAGTCATTCCTAGCTGATACAATGCTCGTTGACCAGAAGCTGAATCACCATAACAATATCCAACAAAAGCCTATGCATGGCGAGTATTGTTAGCCTCGTCGTCGATTAATCAAAGTGTATATGTAATTTTGAACATAAATTCCTACTTGTTGGATTGAATCATATGTTATATTTGCATCAATTAGAGCTTTAGTAGTGGCTTCAAGAACGAGTTCTAAGGGAGGAATTGCTGTTAAAGGCCGTGTCCCATGATTGACCAGTTTCTCTAAACACCACGTACCAGGATAATCGAATTTGTTCTGAGGTTTAAGAAATTGAGTAATTCCGACACCAATTACGTATGCTTTACTAGGCATTTTGGCCTTCGAATAAGACAAAATTATAGAGAGTTGAGTTGTGACTGTCGATCATCTTACAATTTTATTACATTATACTGCAGTGTCTATTATATGAAAGAATTGGGGGGAATATACCGAACCAATTGTTGGGGCGTCTGTAAAGTGTTCTTCCTAATGATGGCGGAGATGCTTTAAACATCTTTTAATCGTTATTATTTTTGAAAACAAGCCAATGAAATGCTGGTAAAAAAGAAAAGGGTCGCGGTTGAGGTCTTTCGTGGAGTGATGGGAAGAGATCGACCAAAGCATGTCGGCGAGATTGAATTAAATAACAATTAATGAAAATGGTAATAAGGACAAGCTATTAAGCAGCAATAAATAAAGTGCCTGTTATATATAAAGAACGAATCTGTAAAGTTTCATGTTTCTCTGACTAATTTTCGTTACACAGTAAAAACTCACTTGTAGCAGCAAAATGGTTCTGTTTTAATAGACTAAATTATTACAATCGTATTCTCGATTACAAAGGTTTTGTATTATGAACGGCGAGTGGGTGCCGTGTCTGAACATATTTATAATATAAATAATTTATATAAACTGTTTCAAGTAACGCGGTTACTAAACCTTTTTCATGGAATCACCAAAACAATGCCACCGCGCCTTCATACCCGTGTCGTTGGTATTTGTCACATTTTCGTAGACTGCTCGGATCTTATAATTAAGTAAGTTATGGCAGCGAAAAAGATCAAATTAAGTATATTAGTAAGGGGTATTCTTCTTTTGGCGGAAAAGTTGACCCTGAGGAATTGACGGCTGAGGGCGTTTCTTCTCTTCCCAAAGCCATCGAAAAATTTAAACAGTAAAAACTGTTTCGCCACTTATGCTGGGGTATTGAATTAAGCAATAAGAGCATATGCAAATATTGGTTTTCGCTGGGCATTGTGTAAATAGTCGATTTGTTATTTACTACAAAATTATTTGATTGGTCAAAAAGTCACTACACGTATTTTTGGTGGACTTTATTTCGATACTGTTATTTTTATGTCCCTTAATGACTAATAAGACATGTTACGGAATAATTACTTATGACGATTTAACAAGCACGACGCGAGTATTCGATTATTATATTATGCTCTGAATTGACGTTTTCATGTAGGTTCTTCGCGATTAATGAGACAAGTAGGTTATTCTTAATCATAACATCGGGGAGCATGAGAGTTGCGATTATAAGACTTGCGTCTAAGCAAAAAAGACATTCGTAGCAGTAAAAATACCGAGTCCTACTATATTCGTTGGAAGGTCGGTATTGCAAGTTATTGTTAACTTGTTTCAAATATTATTTCGTTAATGAGGGGAAGAAATCTTAGCAGAGTATTGGAGCTATGCATGATAGAGGACATGAAGCGAAATGCGGATACCCTTGATGAAAAATCTAATTAGAGCGCTACGATAATATTTATGATATCATATGTAGCGTATTAATTCATAATATTATTGTTAGTATGATAAGATAATAATGAGCACTGCTTGCATAATTTATTTAGCGCTTTAAATGTCGAGTCGTAATTCATACACATTATTGCTCTATCCAAGGCTGTATTAAACTAGCAATGTTTTTGAGCTATTGCCATTACCTCTCTACAATAATTATCTGAACCATTTTTATTGATATCACACAAGATCCGAATACAGGGTTTTACGAACATGTGGGGTATTTCATTACCTTGTATTAATCCCTTGTCATATCTTGAAAATAAAAAACCGATGGAGAATAACGCGGATTCTGCAACGAGCCCTGGTGGATCTGTCAACGTTATTAATAACTTTAAAAGTTGGGAGGAAATCGTTGTAGAATTTCTCGAAAGTGTAAGATTCTATGTTCCTCGTGGGGTGTACGCGCTACAGAATGACTCCTCATGGATACTCTTCTCCGCGTTATAGCTTGGTTTAGACGAAACCGCAAAGGTTTTCCAAGCAGAAATGCTCGTTTTCCCGACGAGTCAGCGACTAAAAGCCTCTGATCATGTCAATTGGTTGCTTCAAGAACTTACGGTGTGTAAATGGAGCTAATAAGACATTCGAGCACTCGTTTAAATGTCCTAAACGCTTTCATTATGAAAAATCCCGTGCCATATTACGCAATCGTTAGGCCTGCATGACTACGGTCGAACTTGACAAAAGCGTCACAGCCTCTAACGATAGGAAGAGGGCTGCAGAGGATGATGTGGGTTTGTATACAGAGTGAGCACTTGAATGTGCCGACATTTTCATGTATGCTAAAAGTTTTAATTTCATATGAGTAGCCGAATTCAATCCCGTCAAACGGCTTCTGAAACTATACCCCAAATCTGTCGAAATAGAATCAACAAAAGCAGAGGTTTGTCGGTGATTATCTTGTTAAGTTAAATTGCGCAAAGACGGAGACTTTGGGAAAGGCCGAACAGGACACGTTTTCGTTTTATAACTGGTTTGAACGTGAATAATTCTTTGTTATGGTCTAAAGCTTGATCAGAAAATTGATATCTTCATGGAACAAAAGAAATCGGAAATAAATAATAGTAATCGCAAGGAATTTCTGAGCAAGGCTGCAAATCCGAATGACCCAGATGGTTTGCATGATCTAATAGTGCATTCAGTAGATATGAGTTTCGAATATCAGCTAACAGTATATTACTTGTTCGTAGATGTCTCATGTGCCCGTTCCGAAGCTGCCGCGATAAACAGAAACATTCAAATGAAGCACGATGTTGTCAATAATGAAGATGGCCCATTGGCGCGTTCGACATTTACAGCATCTACTCGGCAGATTAATGGCAGTAATAGAAATCCTTGCGAATTACAGCGATTGATAGACCTGCCACCTGGAATCGAAGAGCGATTACAGAATATACAAGAACACCTGAACGTGAAGATTGGTATGATCTTGACTTGATTCTTCTGCAGAAATTATATTTTCACCTTTTCTAATTATGCCATTATTTAGTCACGCCAATTCCGTTGAATGTATACGAACGACTAAGAGTAATAGAAGATAAAATCATGTTATTGGAACGAGACTTTCCAACTTGGGCGTCTGAACATTTTAATCAACCAAATCGTGAAGTATGTATTCGCTCATAACCATCAATTGTTCTTCTTGTTTTCTATTACTATATCTATATTCACACCATTCGGTGATAGTCCTCCCAATCATTAGCAACTATAGTTACTCGCAACACCAACAATGACATAATCTCTTCAGTGACATTACCTTCTGGGAGTATGGTCACAACTGCATTTACCTCGCCACAAACCCTCGACGCGCCAATATCCACGAATTCGATTGCATCGGAAAAACCATCGCAACCCGTATCGACAGCAGATACCAACATGCGTCCAATTAAACTAAAAGGACGCGCCAATTCATCGTTAACCAGATCGGTGATGATGCAGTTAGAGCAAATGCGTGTAGTGAAGGAGCAGGAGGAATCAAAGGCAAAAAATGACTCAACGTCTGAGACGATAGATATGCAGGGGAGTCAAACAATTAGTTTAAGAGAGAAAATGGATGAGCAGATGTCTGATATTGAGGTTGCTGGGACTAGTATAACAGATAAACAGAACGAAATTATCTCTATCGAAGGCGATGACATGTAAATAAAGAATGTGTTGGATGCCTATGTCACAAGTTTCCGTATTTTTGATGATGGTTGACGAGAATTTATATCACTTGCTATGTTCTCACGTGACTAAATTATCCCATACATCGACTCGTTGCATAAATAATCAAGCAACGGGAAAATGTCACGTTTGATCAAAAAATTCTGTTGAC
This sequence comes from Paraglomus occultum, assembly GCA_910592205.1. Lineage (NCBI taxonomy): Eukaryota > Fungi > Glomeromycota > Glomeromycetes > Paraglomerales > Paraglomeraceae > Paraglomus > Paraglomus occultum. The sequence continues at coordinate 3,090 of CAJVPJ010000308.1, read as the reverse complement.
TTCTGCCACGGCGCGCTCTTATATTTGATGGGGGCGATGCTGCCAGATGTAAAGAAGTCCAACTAGAAAAAATACCAATCAGTCGTAAATGGAACCGGCGTTTTTAGATGCAATGGAAACGTTGGGCCGAAGGGCTGATATACTGAACGCATATATGAATATGGAACTAAGAATACACCTCATGCAAAAAAGACACTGTGTAAATGCATTTGTATGGATTATTTATACGCTTAACGTTATTTATAAGCAGTTTCTAATTTCACGTAGAGAAGAGATTACTTGCACCGATGACGGAGGCGCTGGTTCTGTGGTTAATCTTCGCAAAAGAAGAGAGCGGAGGCCCGCATTCTTGGATCCAAAGTAATCACTTGAACAATAATATCAACATGTGAGCGTTAAGTGCAAACGCCAATGCGTCGAATGTCCAATAAACATACTTTTCTATATCATCACCAACATGTATCGTTTCTTGACAACTCGCTTCACCTAATTCCAAGGCTTTGTCAAATATCTGCTTCGCAGGTTTCTCCATTCCAAACTCGCTACTTACGAGTATGAAATTTAAGAGTGAGCCGAGTCCGAGTGACGATAAGACTTCATCTAGAAAAATATCAACTTGTTAAGATTTACGAAAGTGTGACGTACAATTGTCCGGAGATGAGATACATACGGACTCTCTCATCAGAGTTGCTAACCACTCCAAGTTTAATGCCATGTGCTGCTAATTCAGAGAGAATTTCTTCTGTTTCACTGTAAAGTTCATATCCCTCTGCTGTTCTAAATCTATCGTAGAGATTATCAGAAAGCTTATGGAAGACTTTCGTGAGATCTATTTAGGATCGTTACGTTCAGTAAATGACTGTTTTTTTCACACCAGCTTTAGCCTATTACAAGTTTACCTTGTTCTGAGACGCCGGCATCGATAAAAGTTCGTTTTACGACCTGGTTTAAATAATATTCTATTTTCTATCGTATTGCGTAAAAATGCTATCTTGACAAAAGAATTACATACATTCGCCCACCATGTGCGCGTATTCATTCCTTGTCGAGAACCATAATTGGGATGTTCCGATTTAACAGTGACGAAAGCCTTTTTGAAACTGGGCATTATATTATCCTCTTTAATTGATATTCCATGCCGTAATGCTTCCTTTGCCTGAGATTTAGTTGAAACGGCTTAAACAACATGATTGTCAGTTATGCGATTAGTCTATAACGTTATTTCGTACATATAATCGAGCAATCGATCCGTTAAGAGGTCGGAAAAGTGTCCCAAAAGCATCAAAGGTTATTAGCTTGACCGGTGGTTTCATCAGAATTTGTTATCATTGACGAAGACTGTGTCACTGCGATGGGCATTTCATATACATCGCGACCAAACTAAATGCGTCGAGTGAATTGAACAATCATTGAGCATTTTATTAGAGTATATATTTTTTTGGATAAAATAAGTTAGAGCAGCTCATTATAATGGAAAGTTGACAAGTCCACTTACATCTATTATGGCACGAATGCACAATGCAGTTTTAATTGCGATTTCATATTAATCAATATATTAAAAATTCAATAGAATGTTATTTGAGTGACAAATTTACTGTGATAAAACCTACTAAATCCTTTCTATTGTTCTTTATAACAATACATTATAATTAAAATTAAAAAAACTTGAGATTGTCATCTCCAAAATCCCCAATGAAAGTTATAGGAAATACAATTTACTTTCAAACTATAAAATCGATTTATTAATTTCGCGAATAGTTTCAGGCTGTTCAATTAATTGAAAAAACCTCTCGAGATCTGAGACGCCTAAACGCGTACAGATAAGAAACCTGACGAGTCTAACTTCGTAGATATAGAAATATTATGTGTCTTATTTGTTGTCGACACTTTGTGATGCTAAGGGTACTACGTTTGAGCGATGTTTTTGTTATAGAGGGTCTCGGGTTGCAAAAATTTGATTGAAAAATCTCGTACTTGTAGAAGCGTTTCCATTTCATCATAAACAAGATCGTCTTTTTTACCGAAGACGAAAGTGTAATATATTCCCTCAACTAAATTCATGACATCAAAAATCCAATTTGTATTCTTTCATGAAATGACATGCGAATAACATCATTAAATGTTTCGATAACTCATTTCGCCCACAAATATAACCGCTCTTGACAGTAACTGATAAATGACTGATACGGATTAGTTTATTCTATATACAGTACCTGGCTGAGAAATTCTATTAAAAACAGATGAACCAAAACTCGGAATAAGCGCAGCCTTGTTAGCATAGAATATATCGAAAAGATGAACCACACTATGATCTAACCGGCAGACTTGTAAAGAAGCGATCGTTAATGCTTCCTCAATACCTATGGGGTAAAAAGTTTAAAGTATATACCGATCATTGCTAAGTGTGTTCCAAAACCGTGAAATCGAAGGACGATTTGGTAAATGATCAGTCAACTAGCCGAATGCGATTGTGATTTGGTACGTGTTCGAGGCAAAAATAACGAACTTTAGCATTGATAAAGCAGACCTGTCCAATTACCTACATGGAATTCGCGTTAACAACCTCGTCGCCTTGTAAGGCTTTGACAACTACGCACTAAGATCTGACTTTCCGACACCGATAGTGCCAATAACAGCTACTATGGATCTGTCGCGTTCTTCTCAAGTATGCAAACAATAAGGAACACAAAAACACCATTCTTCTTAAGTATTTGGAGAAGAACCTAAACTGTGATTGTATATCATGTTCTTTTTGAAATAGCTTTCAGCCAATAAGCTTTCCGCCGAACTAAACGCGCACAAGCAAGTCTATCATAATAATTAAATTGACGAACATATTATATAATACAAAAAACTTGACTATATATATAATAACGAGACTTACCATATAACTTTGTTATATCAAAGAAAATTTAATAATACAGTCAGACTCTAAATGCATCACCCTCTAAATGCATAACTCTTCGAAATATAAATACATAAATTTGTCTGGTCCCGAGTTCGGATTATTGCATACAGTGCCCTCCAATAAATGAGTGAGTAACACAAAATTTTGCAAATTATACATCAAGTTCGCGCGCATGTAACGAA
>CAJVPJ010000307.1:0-29536 GCA_910592205.1 Paraglomus occultum | reverse complement strand
ACATGTATTTTAATTACGTCTATTAGAAAAGTAGAACTTATACTGTAAATATTTGGAGAGACAAGAATCTATTATCTAATTATTTACAGACGATAGATAACTGTATACGACAATAACAAACCCTGCAATTTGACCAATAAGTAAATAACACATGTATTTTAATTACGTCTATTAGAAAAGTAGAACTTATACTGTAAATATTTGGAGAGACAAGAATCTATTATCTTATCTGATTTATTAGTCCAATTATTTACGGACAATAGATAACTTTCTACGACAATAACAAACCCTATTATTAGACCAGTAGATCAAACATCTGTATTATATAATCACATGTATTAAAAAAGTAAATTTGTACCGCCGATTGGTTGGAGGACAAGAATCTATTATCTTATCTGATTTATTAGTCCAATTATTTACGAACGATAAACAACTTCTACGACAATAACAAACCTTGCTATTTGACCAATAAATAAATAACACTTGTATTTAAAAGCCTGATTAGTAAAGATTTCAGTAAATAAAAAAATTAGTTTTGGAAATCATTATGAATAAAAGTTCATTTATAGTTAGAGATTAAACCAAAATAGGTGAGAACATAAAGAGTGGTTACATCAGATAAGTAAACCTGTACGGCAATAATGTTGCAGATTACTGGGGGTCAATAATATATTATCTAATTATTTATGAACAACAGATAACGACAATAACTAACTTTATTGTTAGACTAATAAATAAATAACTCATGTATTGATAATTACGTAGGTTGGGAAACGTAAACTTGTGCTGCAAGGTGCAAAAATTTATTGTCATGTCTGATTTTTCCAATTACTAAGAAAAAAAAAGACATTTTACGTAATAGTAAGTACCGCATATCAAGAGAAAATGCGATACAGTAAGTATTAAAACTATTGCTATAAGAATACACGAAAAAATATGTTTATCATAGATCATATCGTATTCTTTTTTCTTAACTATATCACATGTTTGGGTGATCGACATATTGATAATTGAGACATTGAGTTTTGTTTATGCCCATCTACAATAATACATCCGTAGCGCAAGAAAATAACATCACCCGCGGACGTTATATTTTGCCGGAAACCTATTAAACAGCATTCTCGCTGCTAATTTTATCGCAACCGAAAAAGGTAAAAGGTTTGCTAATTTACAAAAATAGTTCGAACCAAGTTTAATAATTTCCTCGGTGACGAACTGTACAAAAGGTAAAATAAGTAATAAATAACTACTACCATCCAACATTAATTTCAAAGTATCTATAGTTTTAGAATGTTAAATTATAGATTTCGGAGAAAAATTATTTCACAGATAGATTATTTCACCGACAATGATTTCCGAACAATTACAGTTGGTGAACAAATTTAGCTGTAAACTATTCCTGAATGCCCAATTTTTTAATGTCAATCTCTCACACATGATAGATTTATAAATTCGATAAAATAACCTGGTTATCCGTGTTTTGATTGCCCCCGTTTAAAAGTATGGATGGGACGTCAAATGCAATAACCTGGGCAAGGCTGTTTATTAGCAAATACCAATACATCTATTGTCAAATAATAGTCACTGCAGAGGTATGACTAAATTGCGGAAAAAATTGTCCACTCCCTCAAATAATTGTAATTACCATTCTTGCATCCAAGTGGGCCAAATAACGAGCAACAATTGATATAAAAGATAATTTAATTTAACCATGATAATAAACCTCACAAATTTTACTAAAGCGATTGATCGTTGTCTTGGAATTTATTTTTTCAGGTGGAGCCTACTTATAAACAGTTAGTATCTTTTAAATAAGACTTTACTACTCACGGTCTGTACCGATCTGTGGACACTAATCTTAAATTTCTAGATTAATATCGTCCTCGGCTTCCGCGAAGTTGATCCGTAGGTTGGGTTTATTTCTAATTATCTGGACAAAATTCGAAAGAAAGAGCCAAATTTCCTTAATATTAATCGAAAAAGGATTAGTAGTCGAACAATTATCAGGGAACGAATTATTAATAATGTATTTCTACGATCGGTGTAATATAAAATTGTTTAAGATGTCACATGATTTAACAAATTCACATCTAACCGTGTCAAACTCGAGCAGTGAATAGCGTTCTTGTATTAAGCGTGAAATTGCTCTCATAAGTTTTCGAGATCTCTCATGTCGATTCAACTTATTATTATTGTGATATTATTCCTCGACAATCCTGAAGCACGAAACGTCTTGAAGGAGCGCAACACCAGTGCAGTGTGCAGTGGAATGTGAAATACCGTTATGGTGTCTCTATGGCGTTTGGTACGCATTTTAATACAATTTTATTAACGTCGGATTGTTTAGATCCAGTTGAATTACTTTTGGAGAATGCAAGAAAACTTCCTTGTCGAGGATTCTTGAAACAGGTTTCTGTCCCTGCAGATGCTCTCATTATTTCTTCATATCGACATGTCAGCCCATTGAACCTCACCGTGAGTGTTATCTTGTCTCAACTAATCATTCATGGCTTTCTGGTTTATGTTTATTATCGTTATTACGCATTCTGACACAGCCAATACTATAGTACATTTATCACAGAACCAACATACAACTGAATGAATCAAATTGACTACCATATCCACTCCTGCAAAGGTTACCCGACACAAACTCTCTCTGGGCTTACCAACGGATCTTCCACCACCGCTTAGATTGCCTCCGCCAGATGGCTATGATTATAGTAATGCGCCAGAATGTGGATAATATGACTAATGGTTAAATTATCATACCGTCTAGATTATTGGTCTTGTCAGAAAATCTATAATTGTTATCTTCATTAATACCACCAACTTCACCCGTCGCGAGCGACTACTTTTTCTATTTGTTACATTACTCTAAATTTGTATCAACGTTCGGATAATTTCAGATTCAAAGGTCCTCTCCCCCATTTTTAAAATCGGCCAAGGGATAGTTGGCCGGATATTTCTGAATAATCTCTTTCAATTCCTTCCGCTGGGCGATTAGATTAGGTGTTGGCTTATCATATACATCATTAAAGAGTTCGGTGAGAGACGGTTTATGCAATTTTTCTGCTTTGGAGAAAGATTTTAATATCTCTTTCCTGATATCTGCTCGGTACTTCGTTTCTGTCTCATCGTTCCACCAGCCCTACAAGAACCATTCAACGTTTTAGACAAAATAAACCGTCGATATCCTCACCGCTCCCTTTTTTCGCCCCTAGCTCTTTTGCCAAAGATTATTATTCACCTTGTTATGTAACCATTTACGAAGCCTTGTAATTGGGTTATCATATCTCATCCATGTCTCCGCTTCCTTTTTCGATCTATACGCGGATGAATCATCACTCGTACTATGATGACCAACTCGGTAGGTGAGTGCTTCAATTAGTACTGGTCGGTGTTCATCAACGGCTAACTGTCTTGCTGCCTTTGTTACGTTATACACTGCCCAGACGTCATTACCATCGACCCGTATCGTATCGATACCATAACCTATACCGCGACTTGCTATTCCGTCACCTTTGTACTGCTCATCAGCTGGCGTAGATATCGCGAAACCATTATTACGGCTGTTAAATTATCAATGATCGATCCATTAGTCATTGCCTCGGAACGCAGAACGACAACAGCCAACAAGATTACTCGGGACAAGAAATCATCACAACGTACCAGAAGAAGATGACTGGACACTGCATAGTGGCGGCAAAATTCAATGCGGCGTGAAAATCACCCTCGCTTGCAGCGCCGTCACCAAAGAAACACATCACACAATTCTTTTTCCCTGCCCTCTTTAGTGCATACGCCGCACCACTAGCGTGAGGTATCTGTGTCGCTAGCGGTGAAGATATCGTTTGAAAGTTCAGTTTCTTTGAACCATAGTGTACGGGCATCTGTCGTCCTTTGCCGTGATCTTTTTCGTTACTGTAGCACTGGCTCATGAACTCATCGAGCGTAAACCCACGGTAGAGAAGTATACCAGATTCACGGTATTGTCCAAAGATGACGTCAGACGGATCAAGAGCCGCACCACAGCTAATAAAAGCTTCTTCGCCGTAATTGGTCATATAAAAGGATATCCGACCTTGTCGTTGAGCCTCATATAAAATAAGGTCCATCGTATTGAGAGTTACCATATCCTTGTAGATCTTTGTGGCGAACTCCTCGGTAACCTTTTTTATTCAAAAATGTGCGTCAACATTATGGTAATGTGAATGATTATTAGCATCAGCGAGAAGTGATAGCAAAGCGAGAAAGTCATACTTTTGGCTCTTCTTCTGGAACTAGAACTTTCCCCTCTTTATCCATGACTCTGTACGTTGGAATTGCATCCATGTTATGAATAAACTCTAATTTTTCTGTAAAGTAGCTCCCTGGCGCTCCAGGAAACTCAACCTTTTCCGGATTTTGACATTTTCGAGTTGCTGTTACGAAAGTCTTTGTTATTATATAGACATACAGCAGCACAGCATGTTAACAATCATGATGGTTCGGCCTCAGTTTGCATAATCACAGTTATAATTACCCGAGAGACTTTAGTTATGGTACATGTTCTGAATGCTCGAGTACGAACTATACGGGTTATTAATGATCGGGCAGTGAACATCTGGGTGACTATGGCGAGAATGTGGACAAATTGATTATGCAGTTATATTAGAATTAGCCTCAGATCCTTTCTATTTTGAACCTTCCCCACCCAATGATGCATACTTTTTTGTTTATTATTCCAAGATATCGGTGTCATGATCATCGACACTTTTGCTTGTGTGGGAATTCCCCCTTGCGTGCAGAAACTACAATAAGAACAATAGAAATTTTGTATCAGATGTCTCGTGATCGTTACAATAGTCGATCAATGCTTATTTCTGATAGTGTACGACTAACGCTGAAGTAATAAAGACTGAAAGAGAGTATTTTATCCATTGTATCATATATAGACATTATATTTACCTTCCACGCGGGAGAGCAATCGATCAGTGAAATTGGAATTTAGCTAATTTTAAACGGAGCTGTGTTTTCTCTTATTTATGACGATAGTTGGAGACTTTTAAACCTGCTTGTTGGATCGGTGGACACTGATTAAAGATCAAGATTACGCATACTGATTTGTCCGTAGAGTTTAATGAACATGTTTTATCATTTAATGTCAAAAGGCTCTTTCCAGATTAAATAACACATATATAACGCTCACAACAGTTATTAAAAATAAGAAAGAAAAATGACGTAAATAATTCGGTAAGTCAATGGTTAATTAATGAAAAGGCGTAGGCGTACAATATGTAGGGAATGCCTTAAGGCGGATTGGAAAGGACGGAAAAGTCTAACATACATTTATGAAAGCATCTTGTGCTAGGAAAATTATTGATACATAGAAATAAAGAAGATCAATACATGTATATTCTTTCTCGATGAATAGTTTTCCAAATTAATATCTGATTTTATAATAATTATTACGTTCCCGTTACTTGTAGTATTTGTAGTTATTCCAGTGTTGTTGCCAAACGGCCAAGTAGATTGTGTTGACCTGACGTTTGGGGGGGGTTTAATCATTAGAAAACATGCGTCCATGCATTACATAAAATAATTATTAATCAAGTTATATTATAAAGTATGGGTTACAGTATATTATTAATTCGTACTACATTATGAAATTGGACTATCAATTCGGTCATCATTAACTCCGCGATGTTAAAAATCAATAATGTTCTCGGTGTTGAAAGAAATGGGTTTTGATAAAAATAGATGACCATGCTGTATAATTTAATAGACAAAAGTCACTAAAGAATTTCTATGAGATTAAAAAAATGATGAATTAAAACGAGTAACGTCTGAATGACCTAATTTGTCATAATAATTTACTATGATTATAATGTTACTTTAATATCGAATTCAAAAATAAACGTTTAGTTGTTTTTCGCAGATAAGTCATGTCGACCTTTCCTACAGTTTACTTGCATAAAAATAAAACTCAAACAGGTTTTGCTGTCCCGTAACGCATGGCACAGACTCCATTAGACAAAAAATTAGTAAATAGATAAACAAATAAAATACACTATTCAACTATTACACTAGTTTTCTACATCTCCTTAAACAGTTCTTCAAAATGCCTAGTCAAGTTATTTTTTCTTTCCTAATAAGTTACCCATGCCATGGATGTAAATGAATGTGCACAACTTGACCAATCACAGTCAACTTTCATATATTCTCTCCAACAAACATCGGGTCAAAACATCCCTCCATTTCTACTCGTTCCAATAATTACAAGTCATGAGCATAATGATTAACTTTGAAACACTGTTGTGAACTATTTACTAATGTGTGACTGTACATCGAAGATAGCATGCCATGCCCGAAACAGTTTGTTATTATAATATCAAGGAGTTTTAACGTCAAACTACTTACTGTTTACAAAATCGTATCACTCTTCATGATCTTCATGTAAAACTGTGATCATTTAGTATTCAGAATTATATAAATAAGAGGCAAATCCATCTGATAATGTCTACCCATTTATTTGTCGATTCTCCAAACCAAACCACGCTCTAACCAACTTTATGCCCGATATGGCCAGTCCTACTCAACAATCGATTAACGAAAACTGTATGGACACTGACAGTCTTCCATTACATTCGGTTTACACAAACGTAGTTGGCAATAACGTTAATTCCTACCTACCCCATCAAGCGTCTTCGCTACCGACTAGTGCAGGGTTTTTTTCTTCAAATATCGACTCTCTCGGCAATAATGCCATCTACACAGACGGAAATGAACCGTCAAATACCGGGCCGTACGGAAACTATGAAGATAGGATCAATCATTCAACGGTAAACCCCGGTTTGACCAATGAAAATTTACCCTTTACCCCCCAGGCGTCAGGTCAAGCACAATCGACTTGCCTGTTTTGTAACAACACTGGAATGACAAATGCTACAAGTCACAGAAACGTGATAATTATTGTAAAATCAGATATTGATCTGGAAAAAGTATTGGCTGACATTCAACGATTGTGACAGAGAAAAAATACATGTACCTGTTTATTTAGTCAATTCGGTAATTTTGGAGCCTTCGTTAATTTTTTTCTAGTATAATATTTTTCATAAATGTTCGTTAACCTTGGTAAAGTAACTCCATGCTTGCCACGCCTTTTCATTAACTGATGGTTACCGGTATTATATATGATGATAAGTTTTGGTTTCTGATGATGATTTGTATAGGGCCCGGTGGCGCAATCAACTTCAGGCAGGCGCAGTTTGTCTTTGATTGGAAGATGATTGACCGGCCCATTATAAGTAATCACAATAAATGTTGTTTATCTTTTTAACCGAGCCAAATATGATCAGGCTAAATATATGGAGACATCGATCATTTATCTCTGACAATAATTTCATCGTCCAAAAAAATCGAAATGACAAAGATCTTCCCAAATCTGCATTTACTATGCTGAACAGCAAAAAACCGGTACGTAAACGTTGTATAAATAGCATACATACTGTAAATTTCTAATAAAATATCACATTTAAATTTATTTCTCCATCATTTCTCATCCAAATTGAACAAAACTTTGAACACATACTGTATATTCAAAACAATCTAAACACATTTTGTTAGCGCTGTATTTGAGCTTAACATAGTTGATTTCGACTTTACAAATACTCGAATGTAGAAGACAAAACCGGCAAAACTGTTAGACTGAATTCAATCATTTGGTTAAGCAGAGAAAATAAATGTTAATTAATACAAGTTACAAAACTATACGTAAATTGATATTGCGAGCAAGTTAATTAGTTTACATGTGTGCGAATTTGACGTAAGATTTCGTGTTACCCGGTCATTTTTTGGAGGGCTGTCCATCCATCAAATCGTATAAGACTACGTCACCATGAAAATTTCACGTTCACATGACTGCAGTATAGAAGCAAAATTTAATTTATGCTAAATTTTTTGTTAAACTTAAATTATATATAACAATAATCATGTAAACGTGAAATTTTCATGGTGATGCTGGGGAAAATATAAGACTTGAACCGACAATGGTGGTACATAAGAGGTCCGTAGTAATACCGGATATAAGAAATGCTATTTATACAACGTTTACCGTTTTTTGCTGTTCAGCATAGTAAATGCAGATTTGGGAAGATCTTTGTCATTTCGATTTTTTTGGACGATGAAATCATTGTCAGAGATAGATGATCGATGTCTCCATTATACTTAGCCTGATTATAACTGGCTCGGTTAAAAAGATAAACAACATTTATTGTGATTACTTATAATGGGCCGGTCAATCATTTTCCAATCAAAGACAACTGCGCCTGCTTGAAGTTGATTGCGTCACCAGACCCTACAAATCATCATCAGAAACCAAAACTTATTTAAAATTACATCATATATAATACCGGTAACCATCAGTTAATGAAAAGGCGTGGCAAGCATGGAGTTACTTTACCAAAAAAAAGAGAGAGAGAAAAATTATGAAAAAATATTATACTAGAAAAATATTAACGAAGGCTCCAAAATTACCGAAACAAATTTGATACAGAAAAAATAAAGAAGACTAAATAAACATGTATTTTTCTCTCACAATCGTTGAATGTCAGCCAATACTTTTTCCAGATTAATATCTGATTTTAAAATAATTATCACGTTTTTGTGACTTGTAGCATTTGTCATTCCAGTGTTGTTGCAAAACGGACAAGTCGATTGTGCTTGACCTGACGCCTGGGGGAGAGAGCAACGAGTAAAGGGTGAATTTTCATTGGTCAAACCAGGGTTTACCGTTGAATGGTTGACTCTAGTGCCATAGTTTTCAGCGTATCCGTACAGCCCAGTATTTAACGGTTCATTTCCTCCCGTGTAGATGGTATTATTGCCGAGAGAGCCGATATTTGAAGAAAAAAACCCTGCACTAGTTGGTAGCAAAGACGCTTGATGTGGTAGGTAGGAATTAACGTTATTGCCAACTACGTTTGTGTAAACCGAATGTAATGGAAGAGTGTCCATGCTATGCGCCTGATTGAATGGCATATCGTATGTACAATTTTCGTTAATCGAGTGTTGAATAGAACTGGCCATATCGGGCATAAGGTTAGTAGAGCGAAGAGAGCGTGGTTTGGTTTGGAGATTCGACTGAAGCCTCCCATTTATATAATTGATGGTGTCAATTGTGCAACATAAAGTGAGTCAACACAAATATTAATTGTGCAACACATAAAGTCGACAGGAACCTCGAGGAATTTCAATGTGCAACATCACGTAACACATAAAGTCGACATTAGGAAATCTCATATGTGGGAGAGCTGTTAATGGGAAATGCTCGTGGTCGTTTTTTTTCCTCTTCCTTTTTTTGTCGTTATTTTCTTTTGTTTTTTGTGTTTATAGAAAAATTTTCTCTATCAGCTGATGGGGTTTTTTTTGTTGGCTGAGTTTTTACCGAGATGGAGCCGATATAGATTTATACATTTTCGAGTGGAGTGCAACATAACACACATAAAGTCTCCATTTAGGAAATCTCAATCTGCAACATCACATGAAATCTCAATGTGCAACATAACATAAAGGAAATCTGAACGTGCAACATAAGGAAGCATCAGATTGATGCAAATTATAATAGGTGATACAGAATAAATCTTGTCCATTTTTTATACGGTATTTAAAAGATCGAGGACTTATAATAAAGACCATTTACTGATATCATAGAATGCGTTTTCAGTAAAGCCAAAAAGACTTGCTGTTAATAAAATAAAATGTATTGATCACATCCAATTATTCTTTGACAGAGGAATGATTTTATAGGTAAGGTAGGTAAACCCACTACAAATAATGTTATATCAACTTACAGTGAAAACAAAAATAACAGTAGCATCTGGAACCGATAGTCTGCCCGTTCTAACGAAGAAAAATCGAACAACAGCAATTGAAGAGATAACACATGAATTTGCGCCTGGACTAAATATTTGGATAAACGAACGTATAGTTCAAAGTGTTCTTTATAAAGAGAGATTTTATGCCAGGGTTGGTGTTCGTAAATTGCTTGTGTCTGAACAAAGTGGTTTCGTAGAATTCAGGAGCTATGAGTCGAGTATCTAAAATTTCAGAAATGACCCCCGACATTGGTTTGGTGAAAGTCATATAAAAAATTGCATGTTGATTGTCTTATCCCTACAGTCTGTAATCGGCAAAATGATGGTGGGAGTTCGTTTTGGTGCTGCTGAGCGGCAGCAGCTCTCGGAACAATAATACGTGGTAATCCTGTACAGCGGAGCTGATTACGCATAGTACTTACGGGGTTTTTAAAATAACCATTCTACCTAAGAAAGATGGATTAATTACAATAAATTGTGACGCGGTTAAAAAAAGATTAATTAGTACACTCCAGAATATAATATCTGAATTATTCGGTATAGCTGGAACCAGTAATTCTGATATCATATCATTAATATTTAATTCTAACTTGTTCGGCAATTATAATAGCCATTCGTTGAAAAGTTACAACGCGTTAATTATTATAAACTAATCCGGCAGTTAAAAACTAACAAAAATTTCCGTCTATGACTTTACCCATATTAGTATACAAAACTCACTCATTAAATCTTCATTTTTTAATTTACTCTCTGTTCCATGTTATGCCAGAAAATTAATCAGAAATTTAATTATCTTCTAGTAATCTGAACAATGGGATTCTCTTCTAATTTGCACCAGCTTCTATTTGCTTACATTTGCTTAAATTTTGCTTGTATGAAATACTTTCTGCTTTAATTTTGAGGCACACAGTAAAGTCCGTTTCGCTTGACGAAGATAGCCTTATAACAAGCGAGCTTTTTTATGAAACCGTTTTATTCATATATAAAGATAGAAATTTGTTTAACGAATAGTCTGCTTTAATGGCGGATCGTTAAAGCGGATTTCACCGTGTACTCTATTATGCATAAAAAAAATAATACAGTAAATTAAGAATTCTTGTATAGACTTTCAAGAAAAGTTCTACATGCCTTCTTCAAGGCTTAGCAGTGTGTGCTTGCTTACAAATAAGGCCTGCAAATAATAAGATCAACATCAGTGTGTCGTGAACTCTTAATTATATAGTTTTCCATTAAATTACGTGGTATAATAACTTGGCGACTTTTGTAACATCTACTCCTATCCGCTCTTTTAAGCGTCTGCCCTACCTTCTAGTCAAGTAATTAGTAGTGAAGCAGTGATTGATGCTCCCGGGTGAATTACAAATTCAAAACCAGACAAAAAAAAACCGAACCAGCTCGACTGTTGTATAAAAGTCTATGTGTGACATAAATACCGCTCTTTATTACAAAAGACAATTTAAATTTTACATTCTTTGTCGAAGATAGCTTCGAAACGATATCAATTTATACGTACGACGCATATTTTCGACAAACGGTTTTCGTTATGTTTTTATCAATGATGATCAAACTGATTGAAATGTCTGTAGCTGTATGCGCTATTCAACTCTTTGTTTACGCTCGTGTACATGTTAAAGTAGCAATTATAAATATCCTACCGACCATAACTACGCCATGGACAAAATAAATTATAAATGCAGCTGAATGTTAGATGACATTTCATACTGTCTACGCAGAGCGGTTTTATAAAGTACTTGCGAAACTTTCTTCAACCCTTGTATGGTTTTACCAACTACTGTATCTCTTTGCCCAATGCAACCGCTTTCTTTGATTATCTACAAGCAGAAAGGAGAATACTTGCCCCAATTTTACAAAGACACCGTTTTAAAATCCCTGCCATTCCACACGCGCTATTTGACAATTTATTTAAATTACATTAAGTTGTTCACAGATTTGTAAAAATATCCTGATGGGAAAATAGAAAAGGTATTTACTGTGCACGTAAAAGCAATGCAGTGAGATACTTGATTATCATTTACCGTAACACACTATGTGTTTGGTGTGATAGTTAGCGTCCAACCTGTTTAATACAAGGTTACACCGATTATTTTGATACATTTATTTAATGGGGGGCGGAATACAGAGCTATTGTTCGATCACTCACAAAAAATGTACTACATTTTAATTACTTGGGATATAAACAAAGTCAGGAGGACAAGATTTTCTTCAATGAATAAAGCACAAAAGAAAAATTTTGTGTAAACTTAATTCTCAATTTACTTATTAATTGTTAAGGTTGTTGGTATGTCAAGGTTTATATTAATATTTTATTGACCTTTTCATTAACTCGGTTGGATTAAATGTTGAAACAAGCTTTTAGCAAATAAACATAGCTGTAGCTAGTGATGAAATCCCATGTTAAAGACAGTGTGGTACAGGAGCAAAGGAGATTTGAACTCGATCGAATGTCGGTCGATATTTAAGAGCAAAATACATCGGTCTTTCGTGTTGCACCGGATTTTGACCCCTTTCTGTTTGTTTGTAAAAAGAGGATTTTATTTAACCATTTGGGTGCTATCACAGACGATTACTGATCTGCCAATAAAAAGTCGATGTAAACTTAGCATACGTTGGGCAGTGTAACGATAAGCTACGAATCATACGCAATATTAGTATTATAAACAAACAATCACTGCATTTTAATACATGACTTCTGTAATGGGAATGATACGCAAAATGGAAGAAAGTTCCTCCCCCCAAATAGTATTTATTTAAGAGCAAAAAACCTAAGCGTCTGGTTATTCATCAGTTGAAGTTTCAACCCAACTCTGTTTCTTATCGTTATATTTACTATGTCCAATATGACCGATTTCAACAACCAATCAATTTACGAAAGTAACTCGTACAGTATTCCGCTCGATCAGATGCGTAGCGCGGACACTGACTATGTGGGCGTCCTTCCATCAAACCAAATACCTATTCTAAACTCTAATTACGCGAACGCAAATAGTATGGACTTCAATGACGCTTGTTTCTATCAGTCTCTCAGTCAGGATTTTCGTCCTTCTGATATCGGCCCTCTCGATTCTAATGGCATTTACATGGATGTAAATGAATCGTTGAGTGCTGAGCGTCACGAATACGTGGAAAACAATGAAAATCGAATCAACGATGCATCTATGGACTATTACTCGAACAGTGACATTGAACCCTCCGTTCGTTATCTTCTCCCTCAAACACCAGATCAAGCGCAATCTGCTGCCATCTTTTCCAACAACGCAGCTACAAGTCACAGACAAGTGATAATTATTATGAACGCCGATATCAATTTGGAAAGATTATTGTCTATCATTCAGCAATGTGGAAGTGTGGACAGGGTATACATGTAACTTGTTCTTTAACCTTCTTTGTTTTACATATTGATACTAGTAAATTTTGAAATTTTTATTATTTGCTCTTTCATGTGTTATCGCTTGCGTTTTGAATGTCATAAGTGAATAGCTTTATAAGCTGGCTGGTTATTTCGGGGAATTAAAATAACAAGAATAACTCTTGAAATTAGTGCGTTTATTATTCCAACTACATCAAGTCAGAACGAGTTTTTAGCAAACTAGTAAATTATGATTAAATATAATGATCTAAATTAATATGAAAGGATAGCTTCCCCAATACATTTATTAATTAATGTATGTTAGTGCAATCTGACCGTGAGGAACGAATAAATTGAGTTAATCTAATATGATATATAGTCGTACAAACGATATATTAATATCAATTGGTTCCCAAGTTAAATTATGCTTGGCACTTTCTGAGCGCACACTCTGTTGCGTATACGACTACAGATTCAAGAAAAAAGGGAAGTTGGCATTGCAACAAAGCATGTAACACATGTAAACGAAAACTAGCCGATTAGTGAATCTACTCCTGCATAGAGAACGGAATGCAAGTCAAGTCCAATACATGAAATTAAAAAGTGTAATTATTATTATTATCAATCTATGTTTGTTTGTTGCCTTAAACAGACTCTCTCCATCGTGACATGAACCTTTATTGGTTATTACAGTTAGGGGCATCGGCGCGGATCTAATACTAACACTACATCAGAGTATATTAAAATTACTACTACTTGGAGAATGGAGCGGAGTATAAATGAAATTACATCACTTATTATTATCATTATCAATTTGTTTGTTTGTTTGTTTGTTTGTTTGCTTTGAACAGTTTCTCGATTTGGACATGACCATTTATTGGTAACACTACATTAGTATATGACAATGTGGAGTTGAGAATGGTCTTCAGTAATTGTGTTCAGTAAAAAGTCAGTTTATACATTTTAACCAGCTTTTCTAGCGTTCAACTCATTTTTTTGCCTCTCCAAGTTCTTTCTCACTGACCCAGCACGCTAACCAAGCTCTCTGAAATGGCGCGTTAGCGACGCTGAAACTCTAGCGTTTATACATAGAATTAAGATTAAATCCCGGTGAACTAGTCATCATGACTAATAGAAGAATATTACTGGCATGGCATTCGATCCCGAGCAGCGGAGAAAGACATTTAAAAGGAGCGTATCTAGAATATTGTGAGTTTAAGGATAAGTTGAGAGCACTGTTTGCAGCGGAAAGCAATAGAAGCTTACAAGGGCTATAGTTTATTATTAGATACAAAAAGTCCGTTGCTTATAGATCTTTTAAAAATCTGGCTATTCTGAAGTTGGTTAGACCTTCTAGACCGTTACGACAATCTCTATTTGGATGAAAAGAATTGTAGCAATATGAGCTTCCGTAAGCAGGTCTAACAAAATGAAGGGTGGAGACGTAACCAGGATAAAATTATATAGTACTTTGATGAATACATCTGATGCTGCCGATACTCATGGGCGACAACGAATTCATGTCAAACACTATACAACACTATATAATCGGATACTTACTCCTCTGATTGCAGAAGTGAATTGGTCACAAGACATCTGACAAGGTTTTATCTTTTCCAAGTGAGATTGTTGCTCTACATTACCACTTTTGCGAGAACCTTGGCCCTTTTGACCAGACTGGTCCTTGGTATTCCTTAACGTGCTGATGAAATGTCCCTAATAACGGCGATGGGCAATATATAAAAAGTAGCTGAGCTGCGGTCTCTTTGGTGTTTGCGCGTATAGGCGTTGTATGCAAGCGCACTTTAATGCCGGCGGTCCAAAGAACGAATGCAAACTGGAGATCTTTGTTGTTGCGGGATGTCATTCACTCGCAAAAATCCGAATAATCATAACGGACTTTTCTCAGTGTTGAGTGACGTTGCCTTCTCTATGCGTTTACTTATCCAGCACAGATGGAATAGGTTGGTATAGTTGATGGGTTTGGTTGAAGTTTTCTCATATACGAAAGAAGCAAATTCTTACATCCGACTGATTCGACCAAGCAACCTGATACTCTCGTTCGTGACGCTTATCATCGATGAGGCTATTGGAACAGCTTGTGAAGAAGCTTGTGTCTTGGAGGGAAAAACATATCTTAATGGAGACCGGTTATGTCGATGATGGATGTGGTTACGACTTCCATTTGCAACTTCTATTAGATTACGGACCGCTACTCTTCGACGACTACACAATTTGCGCATAATTGATGCGTTCCACGACGTTGTCAAGCATCATCTGGCTGGTAAACATGCTTTTACAAGTGTGTCTATGTGAATGTCATCAAATACAGGACCAACACCTTTCTATTTTTTGTAAACCGCCGTCTTACAGTACAAGCGGACACTTCACGACGACGACGACGAGTTGGTGAAGCCGGTATGACTATGGGGTAACAGAGCATCTTCCGGGATCTAGAGAACGATAAATTATTCGACATTAATTGAATGGGAAATAGTTTAATGGATGCAATACGCACTACACCACCAATAACATGTGTCTTCAGGCAGCCCGTAAATCCTACCTTATTCTTCAAGTCCAACGCCGAAAGTGAATTTCTGAGGCGTTGCACCTGTTTCATTTGGACGATCAATTTAGGGGTGGGTTGGGTATTCTTAACCCCCTAAATCGATCGATGATTTATTAATTTTGGCTGGTGCACCATATATTAGCTATAAGATTTACTAGGGTTAGGGTAAATTTTGCAGATCTGCTGGGGGGTGCTGACTATCGGAAATTTAAGTTACACTTACACAAACTCCGCAAGTTATATGTATATTAATATATATATAGTGACTGTCGGATCTCTAAGACAACACAGCTGTTTCTCTCTCACGTTATAATTGCTTATGTCCAATATGGCCAGCTTCAATGACCAATCGAGCCATGAAAGTTATACATATAATACGGACAGCAACTACACAAACACGGACTTGGGTAGTATGGACTCCACCGACATCTATTTCCATCAAACTCCCAGTCAATTTGATCCTCCTTCTGATACCATTCACTTCGACACGGATGGAAATACGCAGTTGAATCCCGAGTATTACGAATACGTCGAAAACGATGAGAATGGAGTCAACTATTCAACCATGAGCGATTATTTGACCAACTTGACCAATTACAATACACCTGAGATCCCTCAAACTCCGGATCAGGCATCACATACTTTTACTAGTCGTCAATATATAGTAATTGTTGTTCCAGCAAACATTGATCTGGAAATGTTATTGTCCCTTATTCGATTATGTGAGACGGAAGAAAGGGTATACATGTAATTCGTTTATTTAATCTTTTCATATTTTATATGTGTCGGATTTCCTTAATGATAAATTTTTGGTTATCTGATTTATTTATCTACCTTTTCACATGTTATGGATATGGGAGTAGCTCTTATACTTATTCGTATTGTCCGAATATCTTCGTAAGTCTAGTCACTTTTCTTTATTCGTATAGACTTATTCGTGTAAACGCAATATAAAGTATCGTAAGGCGGTTTATGATAAACGGGACCTGCAATAATCTGTTTAAATCAAAAAACAGGGTTTGCAACATAACAGATAAATTATCGATAGTCAAATTCTTTATACTTGCGATCTTGAGTCGCTCGATATAATAAAGTAGTTCGGCTAACGAGTTTATTTTTATGGGAATAACTTGCCTTATGTCATGTCATAATATTATTTGTCATCTTCGTTTGACACCTTGTATAAGACTCACTCGTTATTTGACTGATTCGTAAACATATGATATTATCTATGCCAATATTGGAAGAGTATGCACAAACGTCTCTTAACAGAATGCTGAGGTTTCCCAATTACTGTGCAACATCGTATGCACAGATTCTAATTCGTAACAAGTAGCGAAAATTGATACATTACTTGTGTAATAGAGACACTGATTACATTTCTTTAAATTAATTCTACTCTGAAAGTATAAGAAATGTTCAGTATAGTACGCACTACAACATTAATTATAAAAACTTTTTTCTAACCATACTACTACAGTATATCATAGTTCCAAGTCATATGTATACATTATCGTACAGTACATTGTCTTTGTAAAAAAAAAACCAGATTAGTAGTTTCGAAAGAAAAATTTTCGTTTAATGAAGGTGTAATTTATTAACAGCACGAGTCTACGTAGCGGATACTATTTATTCATTATATGCTAGAAATAATTATTGCGATATAACACACATATATACCTCAGTTGTATCCCACCTCAAATATATCCCCAAAAAAGTTTCGTTCCAAAGTGGAGATATAAACGAGGTATGACTGTAAATAAAAGTGACAGCGTCAATAGGTTTTCTTTGTCTCAAAAATAGTATTAAAAAATACCGCTGTTTGTAATCGGGTTTGGCGACGTCTATCCGTAATTTCATACCCTTCCAATTGTACCGTTGAGTGTCGACATATTGCAATTACGTTAAACGAGCAATTTGAACCAAGAGTTGAGGCTACGGGACTCTACCATTGAGGGATAAGAATGCCAGTTAACACACTTGAATATGAAATCTTCTTATAATTGTAACGTTAACATTTATTTTAATTACAGACTTGTTCTAAAAAAGCATTGTTATAAAATGGTTGATTTTGAACAAGCGATGAATATAAAAAATTAAAAAAATTGTTTATTAATATTTTACATTGGATTATGGTATTAGTAAATTTGGGGAGCTAATATTCATTATTCCCTCTCACATGACCGTATAATAGACAATAACCTTTCCAGGTTAATGTCTGCATTTACAATAATTGCTATGTATCCACGACTACTGGCGTTTATTGCCATGCCAGCGTTGTTGGAGTGAGCAGGCGTAGGTGGTGTTTGACCTAATGTTTGTGGGAGAGGATGACTCGCGGCATTATAATTGGTCAAATCATCGTCCATTGTCGAATATCGGTAATGCGCGGGATTCAACTGGGTATTTCCACCGATGTAGACGTTGTGATTGTTGAGGGGCCTGGTATCAGAAGGAAAATTAACTCGACTAGGAGGTTGCGAATACGCTTGACAGAGTGTATGCGTTGATTGATCCATGTCCACGTAACCCGATGGTTGATTTAGGAGACTGTTTGTATAGTCAGTCAACGGCGGTGTATATCCACCTCTGTAAACGTCACTGTCGAGAGGATAGGTATTTGAAGAAAAAATAGCTTGACTTGGAGGAGGTTGCTGCCAGTGTGAATGCGTGTGTGACGTTTGATGAAATGGAAGTGTGTGACACGCTTGGCAGAACGGTGATGTGTGATAGGGTAGATCGAAATAAATGTGACCCAAGTCCATAACGTTTGTTTGATGTAATGGAGGACTATCCATGTAGTTAAAGTGCGCTTGATTGGATGGCATATAATTTTCGTTAATGAACTGTTGAGTAGAACCGGTCAAACCAGACATAATGCACCGAAGGAAAAGGGTTTGGTTTAGATATTCAATAAATGGCGCCGTTTAGACACAAACTTAGGGTAGTAGCACGTATGCTTTTCGTTGAAAGAAGTTGCCCTCATTTATATAAATTTCGCCGGTAGTTACACGGGGGTAGGGGTAGCCAGTGATATCTCACTGAAAGTAGTTGGCCGCAAGTGGAGAATTGTCAACTTCTCTTTCTTCGTTTTGTAAGTAAACTTTTCAAAATTATATATTACATAAATAAATAAATAAATAAGTAAATGAAAATAGTATATAGGTTGGATCAGTAAAGCAAAAGAAGACTACTGTTTATAAATAATGATTAGAATTTTGTGATTATGAAAAATTATTAGCGTCAAGTCCAAACAAAGGAATGCACTTTTACAACATGTATTACTGAATAGAGTATACCGCAGAAGAAAAAAAGAATGACTTATTCGGGTTTATTATCTGGTTTAATATGAGATCTTACGCAACAGATCATTATATTATTTCACAAAATGTTGTGTATTGTGTTACAAAAACTTATAAGTCGTCATATACAATGTCAATTATAGCAACCCGCATAAACTGATATGGAAATTATATGAGTTGTCTCACAGACATTCGTCGCTGTCCTAGCTGCGACTCCAAGTTGTCCAGAAGCATCGACGACGTACATATGAAAAAAAAAATAAAACTCTCACAGTTATTTCAGAATACTTGTAGTTTGCTGGTTTGCCTTTTAGCAAGCTATGGCGTTTACATTGTTCGCATTTTGAAACACTTTTATTTGGACAACGTTCATTTAATAGTTAACATGGAGCTATCTTTTCTAACATTTTAACTGTCAATTAGTCTTCATGATCAAAGAATAGAAAACCGGACGTTGTTTGCAATAAGCGTATGGTATATAAAGATCTGTAAAAACGCTCTCCTACTAATACTAAACACTACTGTATGGCAACATTTGTTACAAATTTATGTCAGATGCTAACAATACCACGTAACCCGGTACTTATTCAGATAGCGGACTACTTATGTACAGCTCGTTTCGGAATTTCTTGTTCTCTTTGGAAAGAGGTTGTTCAATTCGTAAACTAGTTTTAGAAAAGCGCTGTTATAAAGTTATCTTATTAAATTACACATCTAGTTTGCATATTGATAACAACTATAGTATTTGTAATACATCAATTATCAAGTTTATCATATCCATAAACTAGTATTAATACCCTATTATTCGTTATTTAATGCTAATGTTTAGTAAGAGAAATGCTCTCAAAGACTTTTTGAAAAGTTTTAATGGCCAGTCAGACGATAGTCATTACTAATAAAGGATTGGATTACAAAATTGGCGGGTGCGAATAATTGTTAGCGTCATAACTAAGACTAACTCTTTCTACAAAGAAACATTTCATAACTTATTAACTAATTTTTTAAATTATTTAAAATTCATGAGCTTATACGATCGAGTTTATACCATATTTGGACATAGCCACTTAAAAAATTTTCCATGTTGCTAATATAGATTGGTTTTCGTTGAATTTGATAGACCCCGCATGTTTCGAAGTAGAATGATGCATTTATCGAAAATGAGTAAGATAGAGTAACGGATAAACCATAAACCTACGTTAATAATATGATTATTATTATGAAAAGGTTGGCATTCTTATATTACCACGTGATATACAGTAATGGATTTTCCTATCCAGAGAAGCTGAAACGAAACCGTCTCTTACATTCAGCTGTGCCTAAAGCATATAACATGAAAGAATCAGTTTAATAAATCAAATACTGGAGCAACGGGATTCTGTTACAAATCTGATATATAAAAATGAAGACTATACTAACAAATTACATGCCATATTCGTTCCACCTCCTCTCACATAATTGAATAGTAGTAAATAATCTTCCAAGTCAATATTAATATCGCCATTTAATAATAATTACTATGTGGACATGGTTTCTGGCGTTTGTCATCATGCTCGCGTTTCTGAAAAGAATAGACGTATATGGTGTTTGAGGGAGACGGAGAATATCGGGATGAAGTATAATTGGGCAAATTATTGTTTTCAACGTATCAGTAAGACGTGGTACTCATCAGTTTACTCCCACCCCATTATTGTCGAAATGGCTGGTTGGTGGGACGTTTTACTGCCATCTTGATAGGAATAATTGTTGCCGAATCCCATACTATTTGGTTGATGCACATGTGCACGTAATTCGATAATAATTGTTTGACTTAACGGAAGACTGTATGCATCCATCCGATTGAATAGAATATTGTATGTATAACTTTTGTGAATCGGTTGATATTAAAACCATCCGTGTCATAATATAACGGTATTTATACAGTTTCTGTAGCAAGTATGAATTTAATCGGACCTTTTACCGATTATCCCAGACATGCTACTGACCCATGATATGCTAACTATGAGAAAGATCAACAACGCACTCTTTGTCTTATCTAGTAAGTGATAATCTGTCCATTACTTTTCGAAAGCTAGGCATCTGACGAATTAAAAAGTTTGAGATTTGTCACAACTGGTTTGCCCGCATATAAAGAGTCTTTTCAATTACAGACTACGGAACAAGCCGTCCGTTTAGCTTTCCTTTTCGCTGAAAGTGAATATTCGCTTGGAGTTAATCAATACGATAATTGTTAAGGCTGTATTATAATTATATACGACTTTGCAAGTTTTGCATGAGTCAGGTTAGGTTGAGCATCTTTTTTTTTTTGAAACGAGTAAGAGATAACCCTTTATTGCAGAGCCTCTACTAGACGTACTTATATGTCAATGGGATCAAATGATAAAGTCCGTCACTACATACAAACTACATAATCTACATACACACCACATAGACGCTACGTACATACTACACCGAACAATCAATACTTTGTTATTTCTTCTCCGCCTCTCTCATTAATATCTTTCAGCGGTCCTTTTGCAGTCTGAGACACCCTAAACGCATAGAAACTGTTAAATATGCTCTTTTGTGCATTCATCAAATAAAAAATATTGACTTTTTGATTCTTTAAACCGTCATCTGCTTTAGTTGGGGATAAAGCGGAGCACACCATGACGGCGGGGCGGTGAAGAGGGCACGGTATGTGTAACAGACACCATGTTCCAGGGAGTCTCACTTCTAGAAAACGATACATTATTCGACATTGACTATAAGACTTTTTTAATGGTTTCATCCAAACGTACACTGGACCAACTTTTCTCTTTCACACAGGAGGAGTGAGGATCAAACGTATATAAAAGTTGGAAATTCCCACCAATTTGTCACTTGCATTTTCTTTGACAGACAGTTTCAGTGAGCTTAACAGCACGGTAAGAATGCTGAGGAGTTTTAGGTTTTTACGTAGCCGAATGTAAAAATAGATAAACAAAGTGAATAATTGAGCGGATAGTGAGGCAAAACTTTATATAATACAAGTATTGCTGTTTTTTTAAAGCTGATTATATTACAATATTAATCAAGATATTATTGGAATTTGTGTCGCGGCGCATTAGCCCGTTACGGGATTGTCACAATGATCCCATTTGGATGATGTCAACACTATACATTTTATGTGATAACAGAAGCAAATAGTGACGGGGCCAATTCTCAGAACAATGATGATGAAATAACGTAAAAATGCTCAAACCTGTTATCGAACTTGTTATAAAAACAGCTTAAATTGGGCTTTAGCGAGCACCTCGTTGTGAATAAAAGTTCCTCGCGATAGTTATCGAACTTGTTTTGTGTCACAAACGAGGGTTTTTTCGAATAATTATTAAACTGTATATAATTTATTAAATAATCGAATTTATTAAAGTAGTTCCGATTCCTACATGTAAATATAGTCTTCAGATAGGAAAAAGTTACACTAACAAGATTAATAAATCGAAGGATCGTCATAAAGCGGGGGGGGCAACACAAGAAATCAGTTAAATTTCAAAAAAGAAATTTCATAAATAACTCAAAAATTTACTATGATAACTAGCCTTTGACTTCTAAGTAAGAATGTTCAACATAAAATTTTACTTATATATATTAATTGTTTGTCAATAACTTAATTAAATTTGATGATTTCATGTAATTACCCCCATCCCCTAAATCGTAACGTATCACAGCACAGCAACAATATATATATAAGACAGCGGCCGTTTCTCCCTGATGGAAAACGTTATAATTACTCGTGTCGGATATGGCCAGCTTCAATAACCAATCGAGCTATGAAAGTTATACATATAGTACGGACAGCAACTATACAAATGCGGACTTGGGTAGTATGGACTCCACCAACATCTATTTCCATCAAACTCCCAGCCAATTTAATCCTCCTTCTAATACCATTCCTCTTGAAAATAACGTCTACACGGGTGGAAACACCCAGCTGAATCCCGAGTATTATGGATACGTCGAAAATGAAAACGGAGTCAACTACTCAACGAGGAACAATGGTTTGACGAATAACAATACACCCGCAACCTATCATTATCTTCCTCAAACGTCGGATCAAGCATCACATACTTCTACTCGTTCCAACAGTGCTGGCATGACAACAAATGCTACCAGTCATGGATACGTAGTAATTATTGTTCCAGCAAACATTAATCTGGAAAGATTATTGTCTTTTATTCGGTTATGTGAGCGGGACTAAAGGGGACATGTAAAGAGATGTAATCGTTTCTTCAAATTTGTTTTATAACATATATCCGACTTCTCAATTTTGGGTTATTTGTTTTATTGAGCTGAGTTACTTTTTCATATATTATGGATGTAGGAATAGCGCTCACACTTTTCGTAAGTTAGTAACTTTTCTTTATTTATATAGACTATTATTCGTGCTAACGTATCGTAAGGCGGTTTATATAAACAGCACCACAACAGTAATAGTCTGTTATCTATAGTTTTACTTATTGTACTTGTTATCTACTATTGCTTGATATAAGGAAGTAGTCGGTAGTTCATGGGGTTAGCATTTCTTCTGATATAGTATTACTTGCCTTTTCGTTTAATTTACCCCAATTTCTTAAAATAATACCGACTTTGAATGAAAAACTCGCCTATCTCAAACTTGTTTATTTGGCTGATTAATAAACCAAACAACGATATTGATGAGTTCATAAAATTTCTCATATGCTAATAGCGAAAAATTTATAATAATCTTTGGTTTCCATTAAAACCTTTCTAACTACATATTCTTACCAAAGTCGCCACTTCAAATGCTACTATCGTACTTCTTTACTATTTGTATGGACTATTTAATTTTGCACCGCTGTCTGCTGTTCCGCTAGCCGATGTATGACAACCGACTATTGTCGGACAAGAAATGTCCCACACGAATCAGTGAGCGCCAATGTTACAACAACATATCAATGTGTTTGATGTGTTTAATACGATAAACCATGCAAACGGCTTTATCGTCGAATAACGTAACGTTTGTTTCGTTAACTCTCCGTATTATGTGTATGTACGATTGTCTGAATACGACCTAAGTGACCAACTATTAGCACCGAGCAAACAACCATGCAACAGCAACCTCCGCTAAACAGTTAAATACTCTTTTCTAAAGACTATGAACTTTCTTAACCTTGCGTAATTTCTTACGAATGGACCCCTCAAAATGCATTCTTTGTCATAATAACAGTCGTGAGCTTACATGCGATGTTTTGGCTACCAGAACTTGGAAAGAGGATATATTTCATTAATTGACGAGACCTAAAGCGTGTGAAAACGGTTTACGATTTCAAGTGTGAATGAGAACACAATTTACTCTATTCCGGGAAGTGACTATTACTTGTATTTTTATTGTTCGGCTTAGTTTAGTACTGTAGCATGATTATATAGATGTCACACAATTCTTGCACCACATAGTGATACACAATCAGGCACGTGCTTTGGGGGATTAACAGAGTCGTTATTTTACTTCTGTAACAGATGTAATAATTTAGACCATATACAGTAAAAATTCACTCGCTTTATTATAGTCTATTGCCTTTATGGCATAAAAACAATTTGCTTGCTTGTCGCAATGTTTTTTCAAATTTCGTTCATGCAGCTGAGTATACGTATTTACTTCGATGAGCAAATGTAACATAAAGTCACTATAGTATAAAACCTATTTAATTCAGGTACTACAGAATGACGAACCTGTTAGAAATTGCGCAAGATGAAAGACAATAAATGTTCTAATGACACGTTGAACTTCCGGGGAGAAGGGGTGGGCTTGTTACCTTGGGCAATGTTTTTTTTTGCCTTCTCTTTATAATCTTCTCAAAGTTTTTTTTTCTTGTAAGATAACTCTATTAGTCGTTGACCTATTCGATATTATCATGCTGCAATTTCAAAAGTCTTGCATTTTACTGATTCTTTGCGTCATGCATTTTTTTTAGTACCAGTGTTGTTATATAGTATGTAAGTTATTTTTTTATCTAAGATGCGATCGGGAGTTTTCCTTCATTCTTCACTGCTTGCACGCTGTCAATGTACAATATGTTGTGGCACTGTTTCTTGCATTAGTGTTACTGTGCAAACTTTTTATTGGCTAAATCTCGTTATTGAATACTTATGTCAAGTCAAAAATTTATTTCAAATTCTTGTTCAAACGTTATACCTCTTGGGGAAGTAAATTCGTTTCAAAAAAACTTTGTTGTAACGTCATCTTCATTAAACCGATGTGTATATCTATTTGTTGTAGATTATATTGTTTTAGCATCGATAGTATTTTTAATAACCCTAGTTATCAAATTTATTGTATCTGTAAATTACAGCATTAGTATACGTTATTTGGTCAGTAAACGAAAACTACGCCAAAAATCTATTCCCGAATTGGAAAATAAACATTTAATTTAATGACCAGTCAGATGATAGTCATTACTAATAAAGGAAAACGACTGGCTCACAAAACTATCCACGTTCGGAGGGTGCGAATAAATTGTCTCCTACATTCAGGTGTGTCTAAAAGTAAATAATATGAAATGATTAGTTTAATAAATCAAATACTAGGGTAATGGGATACTACTACAAAATCTGATATATGAATACTAACAAATTACATGCATGCTCGTTCCACCCTCTCACATGATTGGATAGTGGACAACAATTTTTCCAGGTCAATATCGGTACTCGTAATAATCACTATATGGACATGGTTCCTGGCAGTTGTCTTCATACCAGCGTTGTTGGAAAGAATGGGCGTAAATGATGTTTGAACCAAGGTTTGAGGAGGTGGATAATAAACCGGAGGCGAAGTGTAATTGGGCAAATTATTGCTTTCAGCGTATCCGTAAGGCGTGGTATTCGTCAGTTCACTCTGACCCGTATAAACGTTGTTATTGTCGAAATAACCGGTACCAGAAGAATAAAAGACTTGACTGGGATATTGGTGGAATGCTGTACTGGGATCTTGATAGGAATAAATATCCATACTATTTGGTTGATTCATGCTCGCGTAATCCGAGTCCATAATAATTGTTTGATTTAACGGAAGATTGTTTGTATAATTAGGGTCCACCACATACATCTGATTGGATGGAATATTGTAATTGTAAATTTCGTGAATTGATTGGTTATTAAAAGCAGTCATGTTAATATTGCAACAGTATATTTTTGAATTTAGAAGAGTGTTTTAGAAGAGTGTGTTATAAGGGGCTTTCCAATGAAACAGTTGCGGTCGGTGGGGAGTTCATTGTGCTTTTTATAATTTCTGCATGTAACACAACTCATTTTTTATAGTAATGTAGTAAGCCGAGTGATCGATCCCGCATCTTGCCGTGTAACCCCAATGATGTAGTGAACCCAAACATATAATTGTCTTGTCAATCGGAACACCAGCTTTATATCTCAGAGATTGTAGTACTTTTAAAACTCGAAAGCCAGACCATGTTCGGATGGCAAATTGTTTGCCTTTCTTTACCAGACATAACTTGGCAAACTTGATTTGTGTACTCTACAGACTATGCATTAATGTTTCTCTTTGTTGAAATTAAACTGTCATTTGGAACCAGCAATACGATAATTTTAGGCCCCTATATATTCTTAATTACGTACTGTACAGCTTGACGAGTTCCACTTCGCTTGAAGTTGAGCATTTCTTTGAAAACGTTAGGGACGACCCGCTTTATTGCAGAGCCTTCTATCAGAGTAAAAGAAAAATCTTCCGTAACTTGATTTAACGAACGATTAAATCTCTTAAACCAATAAAAGCTCCGTATTTTTTTAGCCACAAGATCTACTATCGCTATGTGTGAATATATATTTGTACAATATGATTAGCCAATGATACCACGATATTTTTTATACACACAATTAAATAACACTTTAGTTGATTAAATGATTGCTCGATTCGGAAATGCAACAAAGAATTCATTGCAGCATTGCATTGATGAGAACGTAAAGTGGGAGACTTCGAGATAAAATATAATAGATATCATGTTTTTTTTCGGTTCTATTTTATGTGTGCGCACCTACACACCATTGTATATAATACGTTATATTCTTCGACCATTCTTCTCATTGCTGTATTGTATTTTTCTGTGCGTATACATGCCGGAAATTGTAGTACTATAGCCAACAAAAAAAACTACTTTCTACAATCGATAGAGAAATTTCTACAAACACAAAAACAAAGAAGAAATAATATAAAGAAAGAGAGGGGGAAAAGGAATACTCAACAAATATCTTTAAATCCAACCGCATATAATATTATACAACCCTCAACATTATCAGAAAAGCACAGAAAATCAGGGGTCACCCCATGTGTGCCGCAATAAAGACCTCAAAAACTCAATATTATCAGAATCGTACGTAAATCCGATGGTAACCCAAACATCCGTGGTAAGAATATCTGGATGCTTATCACATAACTAGTGGAAATGATACATAATAATATAGTCTTTACTGCTAAAAGATTTTTATTCATATAGATGCAGTTAGTTGTATGGACAAGTGATCTGTATGGCTACTACGTATACGGCATGTAACTAGTTATCGAACCGGTTTGCTTTGTGAGAATCATCCCGTTAGTAATATCCCTTTTTTGGGGAATTCTTCTGCTATAATTTAATGTGTGCAGAATACTTACTCGGTCATTTTTAATAATATGTGGCAATAAGACAAAGATTTTACCACACATCATACAGTTGAGTCTTTTTATTTGAAAGCTTGAAAAAGATACCGGTGTAAATAATTTAGTGAAGTATGTGATTAGCATTATTGTCTATAAATTTATATCGGTGCTGTATAGAATCTACTGATTCGTTGAGATAACCATATTTCATTTCCTATCTAAGTTCTATGTTTATTCTTGCCTCACACATTCATTATCACATTAATATAACATCGTCTATTTATTATCGATTGACTGTGTTTTACAATGACGAGCCCATCATATAGTTCTATTTTGATTAAAGAAAGACCTTGTTATTCCTTCGTGTAATCAGAGAATAAAGAATAAGACATAGCTGGAATAAAGTGTACGTCTAATGAATCAAAAAATATTTTTTCAGAGTAGCGCTACTAGTAATATTGAATTTCGTATCAAGAATAGTAAAGTTTGTATTTTATCTGCTGCTTTACTTAATAATATCTTAAACTGATGTCGCAGGAATTGAACTTGTAGCACCGAATGTTGTGGGAGCTAGTGCTGTAATCCGGCCCGGTTGAAGCCGATACCCACGATCTTTCATTGGTTGATCATCCCTAAACTCATCGGTTAGTTTCAGCTCAACCGGATTTCAGCATTAGTTGCGACAATTAAATGTATACGCCATTATAGTAATGTTCACGTGCGATATGGTTGATACTTCCTGCGCGATTCAGCATCAATATTTTTTGCGAATCCATGTCAGATGCCCAGCGATACTACGTAACCGACAGTCATTCTTAAGACTGTTGATAAGGCGCCTGTAAGAGAACCTATTGTCAATATCGATGTTTTTTAACATAACAAACAGTATAGCAAAAGAAACAGCCGGCGCATTTACCTCTGATATAATTGATGAGTCTGGTGAAAGTTTGTTCATATGCAGAATCAGAATTTTTACGTTTGACTAGTCAGTCGAGTAATCTGACTCCTTGTTGTCAGCGATGCGGTGACTGGACAGCTTATGAAAAATTTGCGTCTTGGAGCAACCGTGTTCTCTCGATAGTTTCACTGATACGTGTGGAGGCAAGCCACAGATAATGGATTTCGTTACCAAGCATCTTGCTTCCCGAGTAATCTTCTATAGAATTGCTCACGATATCATTAGATCGTGCATCGCCTCAAAAATACTTTTTGCACTAAACTGTTAAACATGCTTTCTCGCGGGTGTTTTACATGCATTCATCAAACAGAGATCAGTGTCTTTGGGTTTTTTCAACCGTCATTTGTACTAGAAACTGCCTTCGCTGAGGGAATCGTGTTCATAAAGCTGGACCCGTCACAACGATGGGCCTGTGGGAAAGAGCATGATCAGACACCATATTCCAGGGGTGTTTCACTTCTAAGAACAATACATCATTCCAGATGACTATATTGCGACTAGACCAGGATCTGGCTGTGTTTGGGTACTTTTTATCCTAATCTCCTTATATGATCTCTGATACGTTCTCAGCGGTTTCTGATGTGGCAGCAAAAAGATTTAGTTAGGGAACCAATTGAGTGAGGAATAGTATAATCAAGCTTGGCCTTAGATACATACGTCAGCGCTTAACTCCAAGTTGTTTAAATGCGACAATAAATTGCTTTTGAAGCGTCAAATTATAGGTGAATTGAAGGGCTGGGTAAGTAGAAAGCGGTACAGAATGTAGAGAACGTAAAGGAATGGAACAGAAGATCGAGCAAAAAAGAGCAGACAGCTTTGCCTAAAGCTTACACTTTACCAACCTTTCCCTTACACGC
>CAJVPJ010000306.1:0-29564 GCA_910592205.1 Paraglomus occultum | reverse complement strand
GAAAGTCGGGGACAATCAAGCCGAAATCATTAATTTATGAAACGACGAAATAAATACTCTAACATAGTCGATCGACTCTTATAATCAATTATCGTATTCTAGCTTTTTCATGTCATATAAGTATAGAAGTAATAACTAATTACTGGAGTAATTATGATTGAGATCGAACATGGCTGAGCAAGGCGAAGTTCCAGATCATAAGAACGCGTGTAGTCCTTGAATCAGATATTTCAATTTTCGTTGCTAGTTTTAAATTCAATTCAAACAGGTTCTCTCTTTTCCCCCACCCTCCTTCCACTGCTGAAGGGTAAACTGAAAGCGGAACTACTTCCCTGCGATTGTATTTTCTATCTAATCCTTGAATGGAGTTGTCAAGTGCTCAATTTACTGATTCTTTTGTCACTGAAACCGCGAAATATAAAACCAACAATTTCAGAACAGCGTTAACTGGAGCGCAAAAAAAACCCATGTCAGAAAAAATTAAATAACCCTCCTTTTATCAACAAAGAACTTGCTAGGCTTTTTCATTATGGAAAGTCAACAGTGAGTGAAATATTGACAAATAAAGAACATCGTTAGCAGGAAGATCAAAACGTCGTCGTCAAAAGTGATTTTAGTTGGAATTGATAGTGTTTTGGCGTATATTGCTCAGAAAAAGCTTGGAGTAGAATTGTCTGTTGTTAGATGTTTGACGAAATTGAGAAGAACGATACCACATTACAGTCTAGAATTAGCACGTCAGACAACGCTTGACGAATTTGAATTTGTACAATCTTGAACTACGTCTACAATAAAGATATAACAGAACTTTTTCTATAACATACAACAATGCGTATTGCCATAATTAAATAGTTTTATATATATATGGTCCGGTGCGCAAAATTTATTGTTTCTCTCATGTCTAGTCGAGTAAACCGAAGTTCCGCACTTCTAACAGAGAACGAAAAGTGGATAATAATAAACACCCACAGATACTTTTCTGGAGCTATATCCATCGACAAGCAAAATCAAAACATGACATTACGCAAAGCGAGTTGCTCTGGTTACGGGGGTTTCTGAGAGTTGTCTGATTGCGCAACGACGGCACGTTTTCGAGTCATCAGACATTGGACGACCTAAATTACAACCAGACGAAAACAACTGCCCACCAGAGCTGAATTTTGAATTAATGAAGCAAAGCGATGCAATATTAGAAATATTGAAGAATTAATGAAATCAAGCCCGAAGAACAAACGCAAGACGCCTATTACCATAAAACTCTAGGATATGTCCAAATTTCAACAGATTCCTTCACTCTCACCGAGGTTGACCACTTGCGTTCTATACTTACTAAGTAAGTTCGGGCTTGCCATAATTTTTTACTTTTATTATTATTTATATTAGGAATTTTTTGTATACGTGGTAATGGAGTATCTTAACAATCCAAATTTTTTTTTTCAGACAAACTACAAAGACCTGAGCTTCTGTAACTTATACAAAAAAAGCAAAGAAAAGGTTCCGTTTGCTTGTGTTGAATAGCAAAGCAGTACGGTCATCAAGTTTTTTTTTTAACCCTCCTTACTTCAGCCGATTGGCGGTAGTAAAAGGTAAAGTAGCGAAGTCAGGCCCACATTCAAATCTTTTTCTTTTTCAAATGCTAGAAATAAGTTTTACAGGATTTTAAAGAAAAAATAACATCAAAAGTAATAGTAGGGTTGTGGAAAAGAGCGCTCGCAAGAGCCAAAGGAATATAAACGACGAAATAATAATAATAGTGATCTCGATAACGACAAGGAATTTCAATAAAATTTTTATCGTATAGTAAATCCGAATACCTATTACTATTTTTATCAATCGAATATATGATACATTTCTACTGCTTCAAATGTCCCAGCTCTACGGAAGGTTACCACGTATACCCGTCCAACGATAGGATATTGTCGTCCCAGGTGGTAATTATCGTATAACCTTTCTAAAACATCTGCGACTAATTGTCCACTGTTTAACGAAAAGACCATGTTTGATTGTAGGCGTGCGGGTGGGCTGTTAGGGAATATATCATTCACCCTATACCCCGGAGTGCCGCGGATGACTGATTCAAAAAGTAAAATTAGCAGGCAGGTTAGAAAGAAAACTTTTAAAAAAGAATATTGTAAAATTTACATACGCTGGGCAACGTCAGCCTCCGTGATATTTCTGACAGCCAAGCCCGGCTGGTTATACTCAATGATCAACAGAGGATCACTGGAGAAAATTTCGTCTTCGTTGTCATTGTCGTCGTCGTCATCATCGTCGTCATCATCGTCGTCAAACTTGTCGTTTTTGTGTTTGTTTATTATAATCTTCCCCCATTCACTGATTAACGCCTTCACTTCGTCGCTAAAGTCGGTCGGAGTTCGCATATTTCTTTTTCGGAAGGAGCGTTTTCTAGACAAAATACCTCGTTGTTAGGAGACGTGCAAACTGCTTTTTCCTTACAAGTTAAAGGGTCGCAACTATAGCACACCTGCATAGTAGAATAATTAATAACGACAGCCATAATGGCCCGCAGCAAGTTCCGAAGATAAACAAAGGTATAGGGAAGGCCAAGAGTAAGAGAAGTGTAAGCATCATATTTTCTTCTTGAGAGGACAGTGTCGAGTAAATATATTGAACAACCGTCACGAACAGGTCAAGTTTTTATGCTTTTCCCGTTGTAATCAGGTGTTGGAAGTTTATCGAAGCCAACAATAGATGAAAATTGAACGATTACGTTTATGGCTTACCGCCCCCTGAAAACTTTTGTTAAACAAAAATGACGCACAAGCGGGTTTACGAAGACAAGGGGAAGTAAGAAATATAATGGGATTGATTTTAACACAATCCTTTGTTTCTACAACATGTGACTGTGTATATATTTATATTGCTGTAATTATTATTACAATCCTTCTAAATGTTGTAACTGTTCATATTCATATTATCAATATCATCACTCATATTATATTTATAGTACTGTAATCAATTTCATTATGCAATAATTGGGTAATAGTAAGTACTCGGCATCTCACCTCACAAACGATCAATTAAGTTATCACGAAATTTATCAGTAGAAAACCATGAGTTATGATGTCACTACCAATGGTTCCAAAAATAAACACCTCCCCAAAGTTTATACCTCCGAAAATAAGCATCTATCTCACAACGAACGATTCGATCAATTAAGTTATCACGAAATTTATCAGTAGAAACTATGAGTTATGATGTCACTACCAATAGTTCCAAAAATAAGCACCTCCCCAAAGTTTTTTACCTCCGAAAATAAGCATCTATCTCACAACGAACGATTCGGTTATCACGAAATTATTATCATAATGTCACTACCAATAGTTCCAAAAATAAGCACTTCCCAATTTTTGTGTAATAGTAATGATTTATTATTATAGGGTCCTATTCACCTGTTTATGTTCCAATTTAGTAGGTAATGAAGGAAACACAAAATACGCATGAAAAAATAAAGACACATCCCAGAGAGAGAGCATCTGGCTGATAATATACAATATTGACCACTTATTTTCCGCCACCTGCTACTTATTGAAATATAACAAAGGCTTATTACCATATTCTGCAATTTAAACTAAATATGATTGGTAGTCAATTGCAGATCATCTACATTTAGTTACAGGAACAAAATAAAGGAAAGCTGACGTATTTATTATTATTTCATTGTTTCTGACAAAAAATGATAAGTATTATAATTTTGAATTATGACCAAGAATAAACATGGTATTTTTGGACGGCTATTATTATTCAAGGTTATTATTATGCAGATCACGGTAAAGCGGCGGATAAACACTTTATTCTCTGTGTAACATGCAGGATTAAAATTGCCAGGCAATTTTCCTCCTATAGAGTCACATTATAGTGATGATCACAGTCACCCGATTTTGGATCCCGTTTACTATGACGTCTCTATATAAATCCCTCTACACAGTCACAATTATTGTATAAAACCAATGAATGCCCAATTTTATACTGTGCATAGCACATAGTGTAGCGATTTACTATGTTGTAGCGAAAATAATAAATGTTTTTACTACTTATTACTGTATTATGTCAGTATAAACATCTCACAAAGGTCACAAATTTATGAAGACAATAGTGATGAGTCTCGAGAAGAAATACCATATGTGAAGATAAAAGATGCTCGAACAGTTGTCTGACTTGTTTCGTAAATATCTGAATCTGATCAACTTGAGTCAAACGTTAACAAAAAAAGTTAAATCTTATTTTAATAACAGTAATTCATTATTTATTATTATTATTATTACACTTTAATAAAAACTTATCGTGTAACATATATTATTGATGACTAAATTATTGATCATATGACTATCAATACAGTTAGAGTCACCTGATCTTAAAAGAACCCAAACCATTCTTTGTGGTGAAGATTGTTTTACCGTTGATCTTTATGAAATTCCTCTTTCTCGGTCAGGTTGTTGAAATTATGAAAACGTAGACTCATCTGTCCAGATTATCTTTTTCCAATCTGCTAAAGTCTAATGTCTTCTTTCTATTGCCCAAGCAAGTCGTTTCGTATTGATCGATTGCTGAAATCAATGGGATTTTTTTCGAAAAATACAAGAAAGTGAATTTTCTTGTTTGTTTATTTAGCAGAAAATATATTGGCAATTTCTGCCGCCTTGTTTCCTTATTTTTGAGAACCATAATCTTCAATCTTTATTTTTTGGAAAGTTTCTCCTGATTCATAAGCCGCAAAATGTCTTGTATTTGTTGTTCACTTTTGCAATGTCTGCACTGTCGTGGCCTAATTTATTCCGCAAGAATGCTTTCCTTTTGTGCAAAGTTATTTCTTACCACGACCCATACGATCCGTAGAAGGTTAATCAAAATATAGTAATATGCAATACAATTTCCACTTATACAATCTACACGCAAAGAATTTTCCCACGAAGACAATACACCAGTTCACACGTCGAGTTTCTTCATTTCAAGTGCTCCCATAGTTACATAATGGCAACCGCCTTAACCGGTGAACTCGAGAATTTGGGAAGCGATTCCGAAAAAGTATATCGTGGCTTAGCGTTGGTGTGATCAATACCAGGCTGTGCTGCTAACGCTAAGGTATTGATTCCGAATATTTATAAAATATGTGTTGCATCATAATTTACTATTGCAAATTTTACTATAACCATATACATAGTTGTCTTAATAACAAGTTTTTTTTTATCGCTAAAAATAAAAGTGTGCAATACTTTTGGTACTCCCCGTATGTCATCCAATTTCAGCGCAGCGTTATCAAATTTTCACACGACACACGTAATTGTATTGTATGATGAACAGAGCTCGAAGCACGTTAAGTGATAATAGCGAAATAAATATGCCTTATTTCGGACTGAATCGTGTCGATGTTTTATTGGATTAATTGTACTGCATTACAGTAGTTATAAAAACGACATCTGGACTGAAAGCTCAGCTTGATGCTCCAAGTACTAAATTACAGATGAAATGAGTCCTTAATTACACAGACTGACTGCCGCATATGTTTCTTTATCATCAACAATAGCCGTCAACGCTATTTACTATGCCACATCCAGTAATGCGGGGTGCTCACGTTGGCTCTAACATTATTATTATCAGGATTTAATTGAATAAAACTCGGAGAGCAAATGGGCTGTCGGGATTTTGATATAGAACCTAAACCAGACATCTGCCTTATAAGGCAGGAAGAAGAAAAAGACGATTATATGGCGGAAACAAGGAAAGAGAAAAGTAGATACCATGCGGATGGCACGTTATCAACGCGACAATAATAAGTAAACATTTATTGAAAAGCCACGTCATATATTAATATTATTTTCCGTTTGATCGAAATGCGTTCATTCGTAATTGCAGTATAATGGTATCAATACTTATATTGGTCAATCTGTTGTCGCACAGATGACCAGGTTTGCGTTGCGCGTAGAAATAG
Organism: Paraglomus occultum; assembly: GCA_910592205.1. NCBI lineage: Eukaryota > Fungi > Glomeromycota > Glomeromycetes > Paraglomerales > Paraglomeraceae > Paraglomus > Paraglomus occultum. Next base: position 23,614 of record CAJVPJ010000306.1, on the reverse strand, counting down.
CATATCGTTGAAGGAAAGGACGTCACATCTGAAACTTCCTATAGAGTGCACCTCAAAGAGACAAGGTCAGCAACAGGTACCTCAACCCCGGACAACAACTCAAAGCGATGAAAAACCAGTTCAACCAAATTGCGAGCTGAGTTGGTCGCAACTGGTACACGCAGAAATCATTGCCGTCGCCAGTACTATGCGCAAAATTCGCGGTGGTCTGGAATGAGCGTTAGCAGTCTGAATATGGGTAGTTTAGGAATGAGTATGGGTTTACGAGGAAGAAGCCCCATGACCGATGACGTTGGCTACAGAAATCAGGTACATTGAAAAAACCTTACGCGTAATAAAGGCTCAAGAAATTCAGAAATTACTTCAATTAGACAGCAGTGGGAAGTGAAAAGTTGATGCCCTCCGTCAACGTGTCCACTCTTAGGAGAGCCCTCTGATGGTGGGTTTTACGAATTTAAGAAAGCAGCTTGCTAGTGTATCAGGTAGATATGTGTCCGCGCCGTCAAAATAAAATTGCATCTTTAGTTAACAAAATATTTCCTTCTTTGTGTAGACCTGCAAGAACTTGATGCCGTATCATTGCTGGAACCGTTTTTAGAAGTCATACGTTCAGGAGATACTAATGGTCCCATAACCTCAACAGCTTTAAGCAGTGTAGAGAAACTGTTGACTTATGCGATTATAAACAAGAAATCGCCCAACCTCCCAAATGCCGCAACTCATTGCAAATTTGAAGCGAGTGACTCGGTCTCGGATGAATTTGTATTACTTAAGATTTTGCAAGTGCGACGTCTTGCACTGACGAGTGAATTTTGAGTGACGAATCTCTGGATTGAGCTTGTGTTGTCAAATGCGCCTTAGTGGTAATGCTTTGCATGATGCAAATAGTTCTGTATATGATGGGTGTTTAATAAATCGATTGCAATTTTGCTCATTTAATACTATTTTCAGAAATGCTTAGACGTTCGGCGGAGCATACAATGGTTGTTATGATTCAAACAACGTTCCAGAGGTATGTTTTGAAACAAGCCTCTGCAAAACGTTAATAGACAAAATATCTGAATAAAAACGCTTATCTTATTCACTCAGACTTAAAGATTTGAGTGAAGATTCGGACAATTCACCTTCTAGTGAAGACGAAGGGAATAGCAATGCGCCATCTTTAGATTCTCAAGTGCGAATGGCACCACCTGATCCTAAATCGCCTCATCTTCCTCTTTCTCCAAACAATGAGAATGAGATACCAAATCTTATGACTAATCTTAATAACTTGTCTGTATCGGCGACGGAGGAAGTCAATGATAATGAATATTTGCAGATTCAAGAGAGAACGCTGAACACACAAGCCCATCGGTTACAACGAACGACGTTGGCAATCAAACACAAGACGGTGAACCGATCGTTTCTTTGTTACTAAGATGTTCACTCGATATACCGACAAGTTACTTATCAATCAGTTCGTATAATAGCTGCCCTTACCGACGTAGCCGATGAGGAAGAAGATAATGGTAAATAAACAATGGTTACATGCCCACATTGAACGTTGTTGCTTTCATACGCGCAAATATACTAAGGCTTGTCTTTATTTAACAGAACCTCGACCATTTGGTTTACCATCGATAAGAGAGCTATTGCGAGTCCTCATATCTCTATTGAATCCGCATGATCATCAGCATACAGATACAATGCGTCTTATGGCCTTGAGTATTCTCAATGTTGCTTTTGAAGTTGGTGGTCGAACAATGGGTCGATTCGAAAGTTTGAGGAACCTCGTTGTCGATGATCTGTGTAAATCCTTATTTCAGGTGATTCGATAAAACTTATTAATAATATAATCTGCTAAGGTCAACTTTACGTCAAATTAATCATTATTTTTTATATCAATAGCTGGCTCGTAGAGAGAACATTGCTTTACTTACTCTCACGCTCCGCAAAATTCAACTGTATTTGATACACTTCGGCCACATTTGAAGTTTCAACAAGAACTATATTTATCCTTCTTAATTGAAAGATTAACTCCCGCCAGCGCATTACCTAGTGCTGCCTTTAATACAGACATATCTCTCATGCTTGATGGTAACGATTCTCCTCATGCGTCAGGAACCTCAACGCCACTCAATACGTTACGCGATAAATCTATTCGCGGAAGTAGTGACGCTACAGTTGCTACTGGGGAAGTACGCGAGCTACTCCTCGAATCGTTGGGACAGCTTGCCAGGGAGCCGACTTTCATGGTTGATCTTTGGGTTAACTATGACTTTGTAGTAATCTATTCGAAGATGTTGTCGCGGTTTTAAGCAGAGTACGTTTTATAACTGATTCTTTTCATTGACAATCACACAATTGAGATCGCTCACCATATCTTTTCATATTGAATAGAATTCATTCCCGAACCCAACTCTCTATTCTGCAAGCAATTCACATCTGTTATGTTAGATGCTCTCTTAGTGTATGTGAACCATATGGTTGATCGACTACAAACGGAGGTATGTTGGTGCACACAATGTTTTTACGATAATATTTGGTCATCTATATTGGAAACGCTATATTCTACCTTAGAAAAATCACACAGCCGCCTCAAACTCTGGATTATCGTGGAAAGAACTATCTGCATTAGATTACAGCCTTGGACTGCGGCCATCGGTACTGTAGTTTATTTCTTTTATTGGCTTGTGTGGGCCTCATGTTTGAGCTAATTAGAAGGTTTGGATTGCAACTGCTATCAGGTGTACCCTTCGCCTGTTGAGCTATTGGAAAGAAGCAGATATTGTTGGAGGGGGTAGCGAAATTTAACGAAACCCCAAAGCGATTAGCAAGAGCGCGCTTGCTACTTGTCACATATACTCAGGTAGGAAAAGAGTATTGCAATATCGAATTAGGGTTTTTTCTAGTGTGCAGCCTAACTAGAACTTTTTTTAGTCATACCGTGATCGTGGATATGAACAAATCAGTAATACAAGACGCTCCGATTTCAGTTACTGAAGAGATTGATGATGTCAGATGGTTATGTCCTGAAAAAACAAAGGATACACGCTTCTTATTTTATGTCAGCCGATGTATACAGGCAAGTTTGTAATATCACTGTTCACAGCAAAAAGTTAAACGATTGACATTAGTATAAGTAACTAATTCTTTGTTTAAATACGTAGCTTTGACATGCCTATCTGGGAAATAATTTCTCATGAGATTCCTTTCCCGCACAAAACCATTGACGAAGTATATACCATGTTAAAAGATTCAGATACTCTGCCCCCGCCAATAATTTTCGGTACACCAGGAAAGCATGTAAGTATAATGCAGAAATGTTGGCCGGGAGTTGTCCGACTATGCATTACGTCATAGAAGAGTTGAAAAAACTAGAAACGGCGTACTATAATCCACGCGGGCATGCTTCTGATACCTCGACTGGATTTAGTAACCCCGCAGAATATGATCTACACACTTCTACACATCCAAAAGCGATTATTCAAACAGCATGCAAGTTACACAATCAAGGATTTTGCTCGAACAATTCAAGATACAGACTGATAAAGGATGAAGCAAACTATTAGTGTCGGCCGATGTTTTATTGATTCTAGAATACAGGTCAGTCACGGAACTGGATGAAGCGTGAAGGATCCCAATGTAGGAATAGGTTACTGGAGATTTGGGATACACTGATGCTGTGCTCAAGAGATGTTGGCATCCGCCACGAATCGCGGAAAGCATTTGCTGAAACGGGTGACGATACAAATGCCGAAGACCGAGTGTTTAGGTTTGTTTAGTGAATCCTGACAAGATAACCTCTACGCTGTATGGATGATGTCGCTGATTATGGAGTCAAGTTGGAGGATGGACAGAGTTATAGGTCTGGTTGAAGGATGTTGTCAAAATGAAAAATCCTAGCGGAACGAACGAAGGCGTAACAGAGATTGCAACAACATGATGGCCTGTTCTCGACTTAAGTATGACTCGATGTTTATATGGAGTAATTAATATTTTCATTTGGCGAACATTTTTAACTCAAGGGATTGCAACTCATGTAGGATAAGAAGAACAAGGACATGCGCGATAGTCGCAAGAGCTATTTTGTATTGTATGTAAGAGAAGCATTGAAATCCGTTTACCTGCGATTGTAAAAGACTTTATGGAAAAATTAATTATTTGATTATTATTAGATCATCCACTTAATCGCCCTCTTGTAATCTATATTTAATGTCGCGCGGCTGATGCTGGATTTCGGCATCGGCTCCCACAATAATATCAATTCCGGCCAAGACTAAGCGACCTTCGGCATCAGTATTATTAATTTCGACCACCACGCTCCCAATGTCACGTGATATTACCGTTTCTCGACCAGTAAAAAGCTGCAACTCGCTTATGCGAAGGCCCATCGATTATATGCGTCCGAGAATTGATAATAAAAACCAAGATAAAGCAAATGAAGTTTCAATCGACAGTACAATTGTATGCCTGACAGTGATTATATCGCGGTTACATTCTCAGACGCGAAATCTATCAAAATTTGCGTGAACAGGATATGCGAATAGTAATTTGTCTGAAAAGGCAGTTAAATGTTATGAGAATGGAAAATTTAATCAAATTGCTTATAATGTGGTTATTAAACGGCGGCTTAAAATTTGTGCGGAAATTATTCTGTTAATGCTGTATAACCAACACGTAGAATTTCGTTAGCTCTTCGATTCAAATATTTGTTCTGTCCAAATTACGTCACATTTTTTATAGCCAATTTATTGGAAATGTTGATGAGGTGAATGCTGAAGAAATGGATAACAGCATTGAAATTCCCACTGTAACTGTAAGTGTCAGGAGTGCATTAAAGAGCTTAGAAAATGTAGGATTGTTTTTGTTACAAGGCGGATAAGATTATTAAACAGTCTTGAAAGATTTGTTAATAGAGTCAAATGAAACGAACAACCCTAAATCAATATTTTTGATAAATATATTAATATCGTTCCTATTATGTAACTAATGATGTTATAGTTACTCGAATTACTATTTCCTCTAAATGTCCCAGTGTACACTTAGATATAGAGGATTTATCTATATCTTGAAACGGTTGAGCCAATACTAACGCAATCACCATCAATTTTATGATGAAAATAAATACAACTTCCTAAGATATCGCTGCAATTTTGTTCAGCACAACATAATATATGCTTACTGGTAGTTGACTTAAATACAGAAACACATTGTTTTGAAGGAAGCACTATACTTGTAAATACACTATTACTATTGCAATTTTGATTTGAAAACAGAATTCTCTGTGCGACTTTGTTACTCTTAAGTTCAAATTCAGTTTCACCATTTTGTCCTTTATCTGTAATAATACTATTAATTTTAACATGTCAGTAACCAATAGTATTGGAAAAACCAAAGTCTCAACAGTGATGTAATGCATACCAGTAAGCAATTTTAATGGTTTGTTGTGGCAACATCTCTATTTTGTAAGAACCTCTATTACCACGCTTGTAGGCTGTTATTATTATGCATATAATGAATAGATGACAGTGTTACTGACTTGTTACATATTTGCATATTAATATAACCATTACAACAAGTCCAAAGTTAACCTTAATATTAAATATAATAATAATAGATACCATAGTATAATAATAATCCAAAATATAAATACTTACCGGACACACATACTTCAGTAATATCAGTATCATCCTTGTGGAGGTGCACTGCAAATATAGTTTGCTTTGTTACATAGCAAGTAACTAATACAACTCGTTGATCAAAATCTTGAATATTTGGAGTCTTTGGTAATGAAGCAACAAACTTATTATCTCTCTTTTCTCCTTCAACAACATCAACCTCAACAAATTTATCTACCGCTTGGGAGAACGATTGTGGATATCCTGTGATAATGTAGGCTATTTTCAACGTCTTCCCAAATGGTAATATACTGTTATGTCCCCGAACTTTGGAGACAAATGCCTTTGGTGGTCCATTTGCCATTTGTTCAATATTCACAGCAAATATTGCATTACTCTTGTCATCACATATGACTTCTGCAAAAACTTGATGCTTGTGAATTTGTTTCCATACATCAGATTTGACTTTTAGTTGACGCACCCATGGATATCTTGAAGGCTTCAATTCATCGATACCATAGTGACAAATTCTTGGCCCAAATGCTTCTAAAATAGCAGTTCGCATACTTTCTTCAAAAATCTCAAATATCGGAACTATGTTTTCATAACATACTATCTCCCAGGTAAAGTAATCGTGAAGCGTTTTAAGCCATTGCTCTTAAAAGAAGAGAAAACAAGTTTAGTCATATAACAAAAACAAAAAAAAATAGGTTTATTTTAATACCTTTATCATTCCCGCAAGCTTGATCATGACCACCAATAACCACACTATTCTCTTCTGTATTGCTAAATGAGTTTTGATTCAACGTTTCATTATTCTGCTTTATTCCAGCACCTACTCCCATTGGTGTGCTTTCCAACATGAAATTGGCATCCATTGTTCTATCAGTTAATTGAACATTGGTTTCTTTATGCTCTTTTTGATATTTAATAATTGACCCTCCTAGTTGTACCACACTCGCCCAAAAAAAACCATACGTCTCGCAAACTTTAATTAATGCATCACGCTTCTCCTTTCGACTGCTCAACTTCAAAGCTTGCTCTACATCATCTCTAAATTCGTTAGAAGGTTTTACATGTTCTCTTTTCATAAACAATGTCACTCGACTATATTGTTCGACTATCCGGCGTGATTTATGTTCAACTCCGTTTGATCCTCTTTGCGCAAAATGTGCGCCTATCGAGCCAGTGAATGGTAACCTAATATCATCAATTGTTATTATGTTTATGCATTAAGTTACTCGTAAAAAAAAATCTTACCATGACACCTTCAAATCAAATTTCCATCCAATGCCATTTTCACAAAACTCTTCGCTATTATTTTTAAATTCAGATTTACTAAAGCCAGCGGGATGTTTTGCGAATTCAGGTTCTTTAATAAACTTGAAGGCTGCATTATCAGACTGTTTTGGTCCCCTTTCGGCCCAGTAAATGCCACAATCTAACTTTTTCTCTTTAATCAAACGAGGCATTACTTCTTTAAGTACCTCACTTCGCTTAATGCAGAGATTATTGTTATCACCGATTATCTCGTGGAGATAAATATTTGCTTCTTCGCACTCTTGTATCACATACGGCCCTCCTTTATTACAAAAGTACATATCGGACTTCATGATGGATTTGCCATTTTTGTTACGTTGAGAGAGCTTCTCACGAATTTTCTCGAGTGTCATTGATGTATCTAATTTCATCGCTGTCGGCTCTTCCGAATATGGGCAATTGAGAAAACTTATATTAATCGTTCTGCATCTATTAAATAAGATGTCCATTCTAGTCTTCAACTGTGAGGCAATAATCCCCTAAACTTCCCGAATTTATAGAAAAGATTGTGCAAGTAGCTTTAGAAAACATCGAACAAGCCCCTTTTATTGTAAATTTTACATGTTGTGCGCCTAGATTTATCGATAGTGTCACAAAAGCATTGCGAACAAAAAATTTTTCTGCTGATCATTTGCCAATCACTTTCAACAGTAATAGTAAAACAAACTTCGAAGCAACTATAATCATAAAATACATCAAACTTTTTTATTACTTTTTTCTTTCATATTCATTTTTTACAAAATAGATATTTCTTTATTTTTATGTAGAAATATTTTTCAGTATACGGAGCGAACCAATGTTTGACTATCTAATACAGTAATACTAACAACCGCACTGTTACACAAGATTGCGTTATCATCAAATCGTATCGGGAGATGTTTAGTGACACAACTTCAGTCCTCGATGAATCGTCATTCTACTGCCCCCACCATCATTTAGGTCAAGGGATAATTTCCTCAACAGTCGAAGACTATGGCCAGACTGATTAATATAAATTTTCTCGATTGCCCTTATTCAAAAGAGCCGACAGCGGTGAAATTAGATACATCGATGACACTCGAGAAAATCCGTGAGAAGCTCTCTCAACGTAACAAAAATGGCAAATCCATCATGAAGTCCGATATGTACTTTTGTAACAAAGAACGCCAGCATTTGATACAAGAGAGCGAAGAAGCAAATATTTGTCTTCACGAGATAATCGGTGATAACAATAATCTCTTCATTAAGCGAAGTGAGAAACCCGAAATGGCCACTATTCCAGATCATATAATCGAGGATTTTGGGTTATTACTATGTCATGGTTTACTGTTTGATCAACGCGGCTTGCGTCTTGCAAATAAATGTGCGATTCAAGCAAATTTGTCCATCGAAGTATCATCAAAGACAGAACCCTCTGTACAGCTTATAAGCACTCACAGAGTGCGGGATACCTATATGTATGCAAATAACCTTACACTTGTTGAAGATGACCCTTTCTTTAATCTCTCGGAACCATTTTCTCATTTTAAAGAAAACAATCCTTTGTATGATGTGACGGCCGACAGGGCGGTCATCTTCCGAATAGATAAAGAACTATGGAACATCAATCTTAAACGCAAAGACGTCAAACCGACTGATGAATTTGTTGAAGCAATAAAGCAAGCGATTGAGCATAATGCAACGCATGCAAAATTGGACGCTGTATTTTCCGAGTACGGATATTGGATGAATTGCAAAATTACGGTGGGCAGCAGGTTACAACGCTTTTCTCAATTCTGTTCTGAAATTGGACAAGACGATTATCCAAAAGGCGTTGAATTACATCAAACAGAATGGATAGGTGAGGATCTTAATTGAGCTGCAAACTAAGACTGTCTGAAAAAGTGCTAACTTTTCCCCCAAATATGGCGAGACTATTTAGACGACGAAATCCTCAACAAATGGTCAAAGAGAATACATCCACTTGAGAGCGACTACTTATTTTCCGCAGACGATTCTTTAATAAAAGTCGAGTAAGAATATTACCGAGATTTGGAGGGGGTTTTTTCTAGCAAAAATTTAACGTGCTAATATTGTAGGGAAATCAGCGAATGGATAAAATACAGTCCGAGAACGCCTCGCCAATGGAGCATAATTGAACGCGCTGACTTTGTTCCAACTTATAAATTTCTAAATGAATCTTTAATTGCCAAGGTCGAAATGTTATTTAGTGACGAAACAGAAATACTCATGACTGGAGAATCACCAGTTGATCCTCGTTGTGCCGATCTTTGTCAAGTCAATTTCTCTCAACCACTATTGAGCGATGTATATAAAATTGATGTGGAAGTCTACCGCAATGGGGAAAGATGTAATGTAGCTGTAACACTATATTTTGCCAGCATTTATGGATTTTCTCTTGAAATTGAATGGGATGAGTTTCTGTAAGTTCTCCATTATGTACTGTCTTCTTAGTACATTATTATGCTTCCTTCTCTAATTATTACTGTTACAAATTTAGCAAAGAAGTTGAAGGTATTTATATCAAATGGAAGTTGTCAGGCAATCGTGCTAAGATTGGTTACTCTGATGATGTTATTAGTTTGCATAATCAGGATGGACCTGGAGTAGAAAAAGATGAACAAAAAGCAGTTGAATGGTATCAAAAAGCTGCTGAACAAGGATATGCTAATGCACAATCTGATCTTGGTGTATGTTATGCAAAGGGAACTGGAGTAGAAAAAGATGAACAAAAGGCAGTTGAATGGTATCAAAAAGCTGCTGAACAAGGATATGCTAATGCACAATATAATCTTGGTGTGTGTTATCAGCATGGAACTGGAGTAGATAAAGATGAACAAAAGGCAGTTGAATGGTATCAAAAAGCTGCTGAACAAGGTGATGCTGGTGCACAGAGTAATCTTGGTTACTGTTATAGAAATGGAACTGGAGTGGAAAAAGATGAACAAAAGGCAGTTGAATGGTATCAACAAGCTGCTGAACAAGAACATGCTAGAGCACAATATGGTCTTGGTGTGTGTTATGATAATGGAATTGGAGTAGAAAAAGATGAACAAAAGGCAGTTGAATGGTATCAAAAAGCTGCTGAACAAGGATATGCTGATGCACAATATAATCTTGGTTGGTGTTACCAGTATGGAACTGGAGTAAGGAAAGATGATCAAAAGGCGGCTGGTTGGTATCAAGAAATAGCTGAACAAGGTGATGCTGGTGCACAGTTTAAGCTTGGTTATTTATATAGAAAAAGTATTAGTGTGAAGACTGATTATCAAAAAGCTTTTGAATTGTATCAAAAAGCAGCTATGCAGGGAATTTCTGATGCAAAGGATAATCTTGGTTGGTGTTATGAAAAAGGGCTTGGTGTGGATAAAAATGTTCAAAAAGCAGTGGAACTGTATCAAGAAGCAGTCAATCAAGGAAATGTTTCTGCATATGTTAGTCTTGGTTTATGTTACAAAAACGGAATTGGGGTAGAAAGGGATATTCAAAAGGCTGTTGAATTGTTTCAAAAAGCAGCTGAAAAAAGGCATGCATATGGACAATATAATCTTGGTTGGTGCTATGAGGAGGGAATTGGAGTAAAACAAGATGAACGGAAAGCTATTGAATTATATGAAAAAGCTGCTGAACTAGGGTACATTAAGGCACAAAATAAGGTTTATTTTTTTACATATAATGATAAGTCCAAGTTAAAAAGAAAGATTCAAGAGTTAACTGAAATTTATCCAGCCAAAAAGAAACAAAAGTTTTTATAAGGCACTAGTACTAGTTGTGTTTAGAGCTGGCAATCATAGCTGTAGTCATAATGACCTCAAGCTATTTGCAAATTTGCTAATTTATTTTCTATCAAACGTTTATCAATAAGTAAATTTATATTTAATATTAATAAGCTTGTTTGTCAACTGTAACTGTTTATTATTATTTTGAGTATGTTCTAATATGTTACTCTAACTATCATAAGGCCTATCCAGTTCTAAGCAATAACAATCAACACTTCCATCAGCAACAATGACGCAGAATAATAGAAAAACAATAACAAACGATGATCAATAGTCGAGAGTGTATGGGGGCAATAAATTTCTATGCGTTTTTAAGAGTGTTTTATTAGCGCTCCTAGTACTAGTAAACGGGTTATCTTAATTATTGTAAACAATAAATATAATTGATTTTACTACGTAGTTGTAGAATTTTATTAACATATTACACAATGAACCTTGTTTTGTGATGTCCCGAATTTTTGTCTAATAGAATTTCCTAGATTAGGGTTTGCCAAGAAATAGGATATGCTCATCGATGGTTTTTTATTTTTGGGACTGAGTCATGCAACACACGGGTGCTCTATTGTTTTTTATATCTTAAAAGCAATTGATTGCATTCTATAATAAATATATTAAAATCATGTTTGCGAAAATTAAAGTTTGCTGTGCAAACTCAACGGATGCACCGAAGCGGCCTATAGACAACAAACTAAAGACTGTTTTTTATTGATAGATTGCTCGACTAGTAGAGCCCTGGTAGGCTCTAAATTGTTTTCCCTATGTTTCCTCAACTTTTCGTCTTTCTTGGTTCATCATAAGTTGGTGTTTATCTTTCGTTTCTGTATCTGACGGATTTCATAAGTGTAGGCAACATTTCAACTTGATAAATTAAATGCTAGTTACATTTGGCATGAGATAATTAAGACAGTGAGTATTTAAATGTCATTAGTCAAATAGTTAATCTTCAGCCGCTCCGACCTTTTATTTATTATTTATATCACATAATAAATGTTCACTTTGTTGCTTTGAATTAGAATGACTAAAGTTTTCTTTTTACTATTACAGAGTGGAAGAAAATGTTATGGATAACTCACAGCCTACATATACAGTCTAGGGATAGAAGTATATTAATATTCTGGTTGACAACCAAGTTGAGTGAGGAGCCAATGACAGATGAGGAAGTTGTAAGCAGTGAAGAAGCTCAATAATGAAGAGTCAGAAACTCGGTAAAAGTAAATGATGGGCGCTTTGGAAGAATTAACCAAGTAGTAACAAAATGATCTCCTTGCGGTTGACTTTATAACCAGAAAATGTCAAGCAGTTTAAAGCATCAGCTTCTTTGAAATAAAAGCGGAGTCTAGCATTATTAATTAACAAATTAATTAATGAATAATTACTTTAGTCGGCTGATCAATTTAAACAGGAAATCGACGATATTGGGGTTGACTAAATTGTGAAATTTATTCTGCAGACTTTTCATTTATTGGCGAGTGAGCTAAAGAAAGGGAAGACTTGGCTTGTTTCTTTGCCGCATACTCTTTTCTGAGAATATCCCTCTCAGTTTCTAACGCAACCGAGTCAGCCAAGTAGCCCCTATTTGTTGGGTCCGAATACCATGCTAAGAACAACAGAAATATATTTTTTTTCGGTTAATAAGTAGACAAGCAAAAAAATGTCACGACAAATATCTTACCGATATCGCGCGCCTTTGTCGGCAAGGCGAATTTTGGTATTCTCCAGAATTTCTCCGGATGTAGGATCACTCTCAGAGCCAGTCTATTGAAGTATCTGCATGTGACTGTTCCACCCAATCCCTCAACAACTTCTATGGCCTGCTTTGAGGCCTTGGAAACTTCGATATCAATTTTCGATTTGAAAAACTCTGCGCCCTGCAAGATCCATGAGTTAATTCTAAAGTTCTAGCGCTATCTTTTGCCATCAACAATCGATATAAGCAAATTCTTACACACATCACCGAGCAACTTTACTCCGTCTTTAACCCCACGAACACATCGTGTATCAGCAAGCTCCTTTATCGTAATGGGTTGACTGGGATCTATCCTACCTCTGTCAATCCAATTTTGAAGACGATCGAGGTTTACTACTGAATAGATTTTTTGATTTCTGAAAATGTAAAACTTGGTAAGCTTTTTTGAAAAACTTTCTGTCGGAAAAGTTGGAAAGACACTTACGGATTGTGAAAGCCACGCTTAGGGAATAACCTTGTTAGTGGCGTCTGTCCACCTTCAAAACCAGGATACGGGTTTGCTTTCCCTGGTCGTGACTTTGCACCCTTCTGACCACGACCAGCGGTCTTACCCTTACCAGAAGAAGGACCTCTCCCTACCCGTTTTCGCTGATGATGATATAATGAGAGTTATGGATTTTATTTTTGTATTCGTCGGAGACAGATCTGATTGAAAGAGCATATTGTTGTCGACACGCCAGTTTATCGTTAATTCACGTACTCTCCGCGTTGCCTTTGGATTATCTGATATCGTCCCCAGTCCCACTCGTGAACGAGGCTGTGTCAATACCACTGTTGCATATCGTCGGCATGGGATTTTGAACAATGTAATAGGCCGCTGGACCGTAATAATGAAGGCATGATTATTCATTCTATCGTTGATTATCTTTTTGGAGGGATTGGTGGCTTAGTTAAATGATCCTTACAGTAACGTGACTGTATGTACGACGTCTTCAGCCAGTCATCAACTTTGAAATATTGTGTCGCAAATAGATTCTTTATTGAAGTTCTCTCAACTACCCCAAATTGGTTACAGTAACGTGACCGCATGTACGACGACGTTGTAAACCAATTTCTGAAAATCTTGGGGTAGTTACAACGTGGTTGCATGTGACTAGCAAATTTTTATTGATTTACGTGACTCAATAAACATTTTACACGACGTGCATTTAGAGGAGTGGAATCAAATGATGGAAATTGAAAAACCCGTAGGCTTTATTTTGTGTGATTGACATGTTTGAATAGTTTTTCAGCAAAAAGAAATAGAGCTATTTCGAATCCGATAATTATAGGCTCGGTCCCATCATCTGGTCGTTCTTAGGGGGACCATCTAATCTTTCCTTATTATTATGTAATTAAATTATAAATCTTTCCAGAAGCATTCGTATACGATCCTAGCCGTGCTCTTTCCATAAACAAATAATTTGAAGAATTATCGAATGACATTGATAAACTACTCGCGTTAGATGTAAGAGACAAATTTTATATGCTCTAGTATCAATTGTTACCGCTACAAATGCTAAAGTAATAAACAACAATTACAACGTATTTGTAATTATTCAGATGCCGTCCGTCCTGCACATTAGATTTAATTTATTGTTATGTATCTATTTACGCGCAGGCGTTCTTCGATTTGCATTTTACCAGTACGGTATCTTGTCGTTTTAATATAGCAATCCGTAGTTTTCACTATCATTGTAATATTTGTGTAAAAGTACAATACTTTCGATCGTCGATATTTTTACTACCAGTTATTTACTACGTATAATCGACCCATTCTAGTTACGTGATGAATATTTGATAATCACAAATTATTTAGGATAGTGTCTGTCGATGTTAGTAAAGATAAACTTGTTATCAGGGTCACATAAATATTTGTGGAGCACAAGAAATATCACTAATACAATATTACTAGCTATTGATTCCCATGTGACGCATAGTTATCCGATCGCTGCACAAATATTGTTTACTATGACTAATGTTAATATGGGCGTTATCAGTTAACGTCTAGTGCTATACCATAAAAAGTTAGATGTATTGTTAATCCCGTGAACAAAACTATCATGTGACCAATAGGATATGCCACTGAATTCAGCCAAAGCAAGGGCATGTCTATGTGCTTGAAAAGGAAATCTTGCTTACTTTTTACAGCTTTCGTCGATGTATCACAAAACGGATAAATTTTACTATTACTATCATTGGTTTCTTAGGCATGCTAGCCAGCGACGACCCTCAAATTCGGCCCTATTCCCAAGGAAATTACGGGGTTAAACGAGTGGTCAGTTGTGGAACCTTTTTTTCCCCATACTTGTGAAGTGTTTAGTCGCGACTCTACTTTCTTTCGTCTACAATATGACACAAGTTTATCAACCAGGAAACAAGGTATACGCCAAATTAAGAGGCTATCCATGGTGGCCTGCGAGGGTAAGTAACAAACCAATACCTTTATTATTCAAATCGCCCGTTTTCACGAAATTTAAATAGGTTAAAAAGCATTTGACTTTTAAAACTGACGATCACAAGGAAGAATCGTTTACTAATACCTCGTTATGCCACCCTACACCGTTTAGATTGAAGACGAATCAGAGCTTCCGTCTTCTGTGCTTTCACAGAAGCCAAAAGGGGCACAGAAAGTTTGGAGTGTGCGGTTTTTTGGAACTAAGGACTAGTACGTGTTTTAGATCCTCGCGTTCTTTCTCTTATGAGAAGACCGTATTGCCTATAGCCTACGTAGAGAGCGAGCTATTAGTGTTAGGATTTATATAGCAATGTGAAATTAACGCGGTTATTACATGAGAATAACCGACTATACCCATTCCATGAATCTTCCCGTTCGCATATAACGATTCCTTGGTTAGAAGATGTTCTCACAAATCAGTGTAGAGCGTTAGGTATAATAGTTCCTTTATCATGATTACCTAACCGAATTCGTATGGCAAATTCTATCCTAGTGCTTGGATGCCACCGAGGCAATTGCGAGAATTCGATAAACAAGTTGCGGAAGAATCTCTTGAGAAACTAAAAGGGAAAAGAAAGGAATTATTGGAAAGATCATTCATGGAAGCACTGGATTTAGTATCTAATATCGATGAGAGCGGCGACGAAGAGGCCGAGGCTACGCCAGAATCATCCAATAACGAAATGGACGTTGACGGCGTGAGTAAGAGATCGTCCGATTCTTCACACGATGAAAGTACCGAAGAACGATCAAAGGGACGAGGAACCAGGTCTCGTAGGAATTCGAAAAGTGCATCGACTGCATCAGCTAAGCAAAATGCCGCAAAATCAGGAACTGCAAAATCAGGATCCGCAAAATCGGGAACCACAAAGTCATCAACTGCCGCTACAAAATCGACAAAACGTAAGCAGAGAAAAATCGACTATACCGACGACGAAGAAGAAGCTATGGATATTGATCAGAATGGTAAAGATGAAGGAAAAGACAAAATACGAAACCAGAATTCCAGAAAGGTATATCAACGTTTAATATGGACGACAGCTTTGCAGTTTGAATTAATCTTTTTTTTTTTATTCTTTGCACATACTTTCAATCTATTGTTTGCATCGTTCTACATTTGAAGAAGCGTCGTGTGTCGAAAGACAAGAACAGTGAGCAAGCATCAAATAGTGATGAAACGGGTTCTGAAGGAAAATCCGAGAGCGGATTCGCTGGAGAAGGTTCAAACGGGCCAAATGCCTTGGATGAGGAACCGAGTGCCAACGCGAAATCGAAAAAATCTGAAGCAGAACCGAACCCTCGTTCTAGCAAAGCGCAAGCCCCAAAAGCCTGTAAGCCAAAGCTTTAACTTTTCTTATTGGCGTTCATGTATATACGTTTTAACTCGCTCAACTGAATTCGAATACTCGCAGCTACACCTACGGAGAAGCTAGTTCATCTGCGGCATAAACTTCAGAAATTAACGCTGAAAGATCCTGTTATGGTAACAAGCTTTTTTGTTGTGGACAGATTGGCTTGTGTTTTTCCTTTGTTCACTGACCAATATTGTTTAGGATCAAGTGAAAGTTCATCAACTCTTTGGAGAAGTTGAAAGCTTTTCCATTACCATTCCATTACTGAAGGTTTGTGATAGAGAACGACATGAATTGTCGAATATGCGAGATATGAATTGATTTGCGTTTTCTTTACAGGAAAGCAAAATGGGTAAACTAATGAAGAAGATTGCCGCGCTAAACATTGATCCTGATCCATACAAGATAAAGGACCGATGTACGGATTTGATGAAAAAGTGGAAGTGTTTGTTAGATAATTCTAGCCAAGAGCCTACCGAGGAAACCGCTTCCCCGAAAGCAGATTTCAAAACCTAGATAGCGACTGGGAGCTAGTTATAATATCCCACTTCCGGGACTGGTAACGTAACGATGATGTAATACCTTGGTATATTGACGATAATAGTAATAGTAAATGGTACGGCTTTATTGAATAATAGTGATTTGCTGATTCAAGAATTACCCCATCAGTGAGATCAAGGTATATTTTCCATATTATTCTCGTTTTTTTTTTCTTTTTTTTTTTCCCCCTTTTCATATCCCAGCTTTCATCACATATGGGAGGTATGATCTCACTATAACGTTTCACGCTTCAATGATTGATAGTCCGTTTGCATCAAACTTGAAATTTAATCAAAAAAAAAGAAAATATATCAAGCTACGGAAGAGTGAGGGAGGTCGACATTGTAGTCTTTACTCTACGTCGGGGACAATAACTATAAATACATATGAGAGTGTTTGAAATCAATCTTTCAGATTCTCATTCCTAGAATCGTGTGTCTATGAAATGGGCTTGACAAGTTATACAAAGTTCATACCCAATTGGTTCTATTTACGATTCTCTCGGAGGACGTACACGCCGGGATCGAATCCATTAAATCAAAGATAAGTGTTTAGCTGTTCCCGACAGAAAGTTTGGATCTATCTATGATCTGGTGTATGAGTGAATTACTAGAATATCAAGGATAAGGATTACATCTCACGGGCGCATCAGCCTGAACGCTTAATGATGCGAACTCGCAACCAACATGTAAGAAACGTACATAAAAGTTTTGGAAACCTAGCCATGTTTTGAAATCGATGTCACTTACATCAAGCATTTCCTGCGCTGTTCGAGAAAAAAAAAATAGTATTACATTGTGTTGAGTGAATGCGTTATCGTCTTACCTTATGTTACGAACTACAGTCGTTTATCTAGCAGGAAATGCGTACAACGTGAGCTTATAGAATACGAAAATGTGTATGGCAATGTTAGTGATGTAAACCGTAAGCGCAAAAATATTTTGTATTGCTGCGGAAACATTCGTGCATTAACCAAGTTGATAAACCGAATGACTTTGTGACAATTTATATACTGACGTTAAACTACATTAACGTTGCTCGTACCAACGCATAAAATTGAGCAATGGTTAACTTCAGCTCAGACCGCGTCATATTTGTCTATTAAGCATCCTAAATAAATAACTAACGACAGTAACTCTCGTCATCGCATTATTAGAATGGAGTCGTCGGGTTTTCACAAAGATACCAGTTGCAACCGTGCGATATTGTTTAAAGACTGGCACATTGAAGTATAGAGCGCTTATTCAAATTCCAGAGTCTGTTTTAATAATTTAATGAACGCGCCGTTTGAAAACAATTGTGAATATAATTTTATATCATCATTGTGCTATATATATCAAATTCACTAAAAAGATGGGAATATACTATCATGTGACGTACTTATTACATAAACATCAGAATAGTGAGGAAGACGAGTTCCTGTTGAAAAAGGATTAGAAGCCCTAGAGATCAGCTATGCCATTTTTGTTGCAACGGAGACTGTTCTGATAAAATTAAAAATGTTATCCAGGGTCTATGAAAACAAACAACAAAGATATGTTTGGTGATCTTTCCGTTTCTAGCATACACGTTCAACATTAACATGTAGATAATCAATATACCCGTAGTTGTATGCAATAGAAAATATGTCAAACAAGTAATGTGTAATGTAATACAAATATATTTCTGTTACAGTAGCTAATTCATTAGGTTCGTCAGTTATTACATTAAGCGATGCTTGAAGATTTGTTCACTTGAAATATAAAACCTTTTTACTTCAAACCATGTCGGTAACATCAGGCACTGTTAATAATCCAGCAATTGACAATTTGGTCCAATTCTCCTTGGAAAGTGAAAATTTAAACCTAAGACTGAAATGGATTCCTTATGAGGAAATCACCAACATAAAGCCAACTCAAATTGACAATGTCTATTATGTTCTTGACAATGTACTGGTATTACTTGGAAGTAGCGAAGAGTGTACACCAGCAATCGTGAATAACTTTGCCAGAATATACTCACTTCCAACACACAAGTACAACCATGACGTTAGCGAGTTTAGAAGACATTCCAACTGGCTTACGAATCGCAACAAATTCATAAAAGGATTTACCAAGTTTGACGGAAACTATTACATGGTTGCTGATAAACGCTTTTATCATTGTTATTCTCGATATGGCTTCTGTTCCGCATGCGGAATACTCCGGTGTAGTCCCGTGTGGTGCATTTGTGGACGTAAAGAACTATCGGATGGATGGACTAGCAACAATAAAAAACTCGATGAGCTTATCAATGAATCTCAACTACAAACAAGCTCAGCAAATGACGCCTATTTGGAATGGATTCCATCTGATTGTATTAATGATAGGGGATATGGATCTGCATATTTTTATGGTCTACCTACTATTAATGATAGTGGTAAATTGATTCCACTCGAGATAACAAACGAGACACATGATTTATATTATGACAAGGTGACCATCAAATACTCGTATGCAGAAATATATGTTAATCCATAATATTGACTTGTGTCTCATTTCTTGTAGTTGTGTGATAATCATCCAGATATTCTTGCCACGGATGTTTGGGACATCATCGGATTTACATACGATGCGAGCGAACACAAGTATTGTCTAATAAAAGACAAATATGGGCATAAATTATGTTTGGCGTGTACATGTTCGTTAAACCCCAAGATAAATGCATTCTGTTATGAATGTAAAGCACCACAACCAGTCGATTGGACAACTGGCAACAAGTCTTTGGATTCATTTATTATGGAGTCATGGAGTAATATTAAGCATGAATATGATGCCTATATCCAATGGATTGAACACTCTCTATTGATAAACGTTCAAGAAATGGCATCATTACGCCATGGAAGCACACATATAGCATGCTTAGTAACAAATGAACTGACGCATGTGACACTCAAAAAGATAGTCAACGAACAAAACAAAGATTTTCATCAGGTAAATCATTTCACGTGTAAAACAATGCAGATGAGTTTAAACGACCAGTGTTGTAACAACAGTATTTTGTGTACTCAAATAGCTAACCAAAGAATACCCCGAAATATTAACACCTGAGAATATTTTGATAATTGGGATCACTCGGAAGCCATCTTCTCGGGAATATTATTTGGTTTTCTATCATGAGATACGTCCAATATTGGACAGGATTCTACAACGATACGATAGTGTCAGGTACATGCCGTATAGCGACTTTGATGAACTCAAAGAGATTGGATCTGGTGGCTATGGATCAGTTTATACTGCCAAATATAAAAACTATTCAGAAATAAGGAACATGCAAGAAACTGTTGTACTCAAACGGTTCAAGGGTTTTGATAAAACACCAGAATTGTTTTTTTCCGAGGTAAGCAATAATTGGATGTATTAATCAAAGTGATATTTAATTTGACACTTGTGTTTACTTTTATTTTTATTTTATATTTATAGTTCCTGAATGCTGCCAAGTGCGTAAGCAGGGATTATTATTATCCATTCCTTGAAATTTATGGAGTCACACAAAACCCAGAAACCAAAGAGTATATAATTGTCATGCAACATGCAAACAACGGTAGTCTTTCGTCTTATTTGAATCAAAATATCAACAAATTGACGTGGAGAATGAAATTAGAATGTTTGAGGGATATTGCGCGTTATCTGTATACTATTCATAATGCGGGTTTAGTTCATTGCGATCTTCATGGTGGAAACATAATCATGCATGATGAACGTCGTGTTGGATCAGGTGCCCCATTCATATGTGATCTTGGTCTGTCACGATCTGTGGATTCGCGTCAACAAAATTCAACCGTTCGAGGCGTTTTGCCGTTTATTGCACCGGAACTCTTCCATACCCGCAAATATACTCAGGAATCTGATGTGTATTCTTTTGGTATCATTATGTATTTGATTGCTACTGGTGAACCGCCTTTTAGAGGTAGGCAGTTTGACACAGATTTAGTATGTGATATTGTGGGCGGACTACGACCATCGATGCCTGATTCCGCACCAGAGGAATACAAGAAACTTGCCGAGCGATGTTGTGATGCTGATCCTGATAAGCGTTCTGATGCATATACACTTTGGCGCGATATTGACAAGCTGATTGACGAGGTGGACAATAACAATTCCGTCAGTGACACATGGAATGCTATCTATCAAAACGATGTAAAACCCTTATCACGTCTCGAGAAGGAGAGTAAATATTCTAGCACGCTCTTACCTACAGGAGATCTGTTTAAATCAAAAAGTAATTCTCAACAGTTACCTCCCTTGTCAGATTTCAGTTTGCCAAGTTTAGAGGCAGAGTTAGGGAAAGTTGACGAGGAGTAAGGAAGGTAGTTTGAATTTAATGTCGGTTACGAAGACAACTATTGGTTCTGTTCATATAAACAGAATCCCAATATACAATATGAGCATCCATTGCTTATTATTTAATAACTCACTCTTTCGAATAAACTTTTTGAATCACGGTTTATTGTGTTTCATTCAAGGATTTTACTCTTCTTTCTATTAAATAAATTAAAAACTATATGCTTCCATGTAAATATTAGTCAGGGATACCGATAAATATAAAGTCGTTATGAAATTAGTAATGAGTCTGAAGCTATTGTTCCTAATAAATTGCATAGCTATGTTCGCATGCTTCCACAAATTGGTTTCCGGACAATGCGGTAAGATAATCTTGCTCAACTCTTCACCGTGATTGATACTTTGATCGATGCGATACCCACGCCTGCACGAATTTTTCGACTGAAGAAAATTTCTGACACTCCTCCAAAACTTACACACATGGTTCATTGCTTGTCGATATTCCTCGAAAATCTATCCCCTATTGCTGCACATTCTTGACGCGTAACGATACAAGTTTAACGGTATCCAATGACACAAATAAAACTTGGCATACACAAGCACAAGTATGCCCATTTATAATGTGTCAACAACTGCTTTGTTCATATCAGCCATGCGAGATAGCGTTTGATTTGCCCCATTCCCAATCTGTCTGAGCCTATATTAGCCAATCGCAACGATAATATCTCGGATTGGAAACGGTTTTATATAAAAATAAGATCTCCACCTGTGGCTTGGTACGGACCATGACCTTCACAGAAAATAAGCCTTTGTTCTGAGTTTGAGGTTGAGATTCGATGTTCATGATGATGCGATATGGAGTATATAGATGTGGTCGCTATACAACTGTGGATTGGCCATTACAAAATTCTTCTTGTATTCAGCACCGGCCAAATGTCTTCTAACTGTTCTATAAAGAACCAATACATTTATATTTAATTCTTTGTTGCTGAAATCCCTGCGAATATATTGTCCTAATGCTTTGAGGCCTTTCCGTAATCTTCCTTAATCGACGATTCACCACCTGCATGCTTTACTGTTCCTAAGTTTTGAGTTTTTTAAAGTTGTTATTTACAGTATGTTCGTGCATTGATGTATTTCGTTGGCATCGAATCGCTATGTGAACGTTTTTCCCGAAGAGCAGAAATCATAATAAACACAAAAGTATCAAAATTGAGTCGTTTTAACTCGTGCTTTATTTTACATTTTACGCGTCACAAATCTGGGTAGGCTAGACGTGTTTCTCGATCGTCCGGTCCCACATTGTATGTACGTATTTGTCCCATAATAAACCATTAGGTGTCCGTACTTCTTATGTAACAAAATCCAATCATTTTCGTAGAGCTCTTCAAGCCTGATATTTTGCAAATTTGGTAAGCGGCTTCGATGATTGACAATAGTCCTCCCCTATTTGATAAAACAACTCATGTGTATGCTTGAAACTTAATTGGTTCAATTTTTAAGTCATCTGGATCGAAGGTAATTTTTTCCCCATGCTGCAACAAAACCAGACAAAGTGAACATTTGATTATGTGATGTAAATGAGAGGCTGATTATGATGTGGCTGTAAAATTGACCAGTATGACTGATGACGTTTTGAAAAGTAATAGTAATAATGGTGCTCATTCATAACTTATGGACTTGTTAATTTTAATGATTATAAACCATAACATATGACAAGATTAATATACATTAATATATGGTTATCTCTATATTAATATATAAAATAATAATATGAGACTAATTTACATCAAATCTACCATGGAACCCAAGAATTACAGCACTATTAGAAGTATTTTAAAGAAAGCCCAAGGAGAAAAAATTGCTCCTTATGTTTTTAAAATTAACAATACCCAAACTCTCCAGGCATATCTAGATCAAGAAAAAATTACTTATGAAATTTAACTTACTTCTTAACTTTCAACCAACTTTATCTTTTAGATTCCTTAACTTCAATTTGAGCAATTTGACCATTTTGTTGCTCCTTTAGTTGCTTATTTTCTTTTTTTAACTTAGCATTCTCTGCTTCTAGTTCTTTAATCTGCTTGATTTTCTCATCACCTCATTCTTTTGATTTCTCGTGAAATTTAACTACTTCTTTCCTCTCAATATTTAATTCTTCTTTAGCACTTGTTAGTTCTTTTTCCAGTTCTCTAGTTTCCTTTTCCAAATGATAACCAAAAGTTCAAGATGTTATTTCCTCTGTAGAAAATGATTGTATTGTTTATTCTCTAACAGATTACAAAAGCAACCTTTCCTATTTCTCTTTAGTCTACCACAAAGTTCACAGTAGTGGTATATTTGGAGTCTATATAGACTCCAAATATACCACTTATAACTATCCCATCTATGACGAGCGATTTACATTTGCCACGTCATTCGAGTGACATTCTTTTCGGGTTATTTATACAGAGGGGTATCAAAAGTATTGCACGGTCGAAATTTAACTGATTTAATAAAATTATTAATATGGAACTGCCCATGTGATTCTTATACCATATTTGCCTGTATATTACTTAA
>CAJVPJ010000305.1:0-29647 GCA_910592205.1 Paraglomus occultum | reverse complement strand
CTTTCGTGCCAAAAAGGGGTCGTTTTGGTGTCTAAGTAAAGTCAACGTACAGTTAAGTAAAAAGCGTGCTGTTGGTACGAAATAAAAGTGTGAAGAGCGGAGATTTAAGTTTGCTTAAGGTCCAAGAACTGTTCAATATCAGCTATTGGGAAAATTCTCGCCTTGAAATCTTACGATCACGTGTTGCACAAGAAAAATTACTAAGTACAACATCGGAGGGGGACATGTCCCTTAACTAATATGGTGGCTGTAGAGTTCTGAATGTTTAATGTATTTGACTGTTTTATGTTTGCCAAACCATATTTTCCCTAAAAGGATAACCATTATTATAGCAGTTTCAAAATAGTATGGTCATTGTCAAAATTTGAAAACAATAATAAAAACAAAAACCAGCCAATAGAATTAAGATTAGGATGTTATTATTATTATAGTGTTATAATTACTGGAGTAAACACTCAACATGCTTTTTTTCTCACCTTGCACTGAGTAAAGAGATAAATTTGTATTAATTTTAAGTAATAGTAAACATGTTCTGCTCTTCAGAAAGGCTTAGTATTAGTTAATTGCTGGCTCATTAGTATAGAAGTTTTCACAAAGCCTTTATTATTACTTGCTTTTACATATTAATATTAGTATTAGTATTAGTATTATAATTATTGCTATTACTATTACTATTTCACAAAAATTTGTAGCCAAAATTTGTGTAACTATAACTGCAAAATTTTGAAAACAACCATAAAACTTCTATTTACCAAATGATTCTGTATCTGGGAAACACAAATTGCTGCAAAGATTATTATTATTACTTGTGTATATGTAGATAAAATATATGTGTCACTGATAATGAGAACCTATTGATGAGTCCATATTTGTTATGCATGCTCTTTCAGCATGTCATTAATATTATTTCTAGCTTGTCATTGACAGAAAAATACAGAAAAACATTCAGGAAAATTCTGGCCACTAATAATTTTGGTGTTAAAAAAATTATTTGGTAAGTGTAAGATTGACACAAAATGGTGCTCTTTGACAACCCTAATTATAACGTTGATATACTTGAATCAGAGAATCAAATAGTAAAGCGTTTGGTGCAAGAACTGACATCTGAATTCAGCTCTGCGTCTTTATAGTGCAATGCTATCTCGGAATTAACAAAATGTTATAATCAGGGTGAGTTCCAAAACTATGACAAAATGTCACGATTGGAGCGTTTCAATGTACTTGCGAAAAATTAAGGTGTATTGTTTAAAGCAAGTGTATCGTTCGCATCTCGAACACCGATTTCTAGGGCCAACCCAAATAAGATAAATGTCTTTATGGTCTCGATTCCGAGAAATAAGATTTTAGAAAATATTATGAAAGTCTAACAGATTGTGATAGGTTGATTTGTGGAGAGTTATTGCGTCGTCGTGGTATTCTTCAAGGACTCACTCTTATGAAACAAATGGTATAAACCCATACTGCTTAAGAATAAATGTCACGCGCATATTCTTCCTACCGAAGCGTTTTAATTTCTTACCCAACTTGAAGTAGGACCATAGTATACTGTAAAGTGAAAAATTTTCTTAGTGAATGCTTTTGCAAAAAAATCGAAGTCTTGGCATTTTATTATTTTCCTAACATGAGGAAGAAGATGGTTTGTAAAGGACAGGTTATGGATAAAATAGAAGCAACTTTAATATGAATTACAGGCAAAGTCATGTACTTGCATATATTTTATCTCGGTATTCATAAAGTGAGTTTGACATTCATAGCAGGTTATTTTCTCGCATTTGCCGTCGGCGGCTTTTACTTCTAAATTCAGTTTTGGATCATAAAAGGCTTCCAGGTATCATTTAGACGATATAAAATTTCCCTTACAATAAAATCATATTCTGTGGGCGCTGGGCTGTCACATAGCCAAACATTGACTTTTCCTATGACGTCTTCTTTTTTGACTATAAAGGGGAAATCTTCAACCAACCATAATGTTTTGTTCTGAGTTTTTTACATTTGCCACATAACTTGAATATTTTCTGGTGCGCGTAAAACATTATCAATTATGACATCCGATCTTGAGAGCAGATAAAGAGTTACTGATGGTGAAAATGTTAAGCATAATATTGAGAGTCATAAGCTTAAGCTTAAATAGAGAAATTAAAGCGTAATATTGACGAACTTAAAAAAGAAATTAAAGTATAAAAAAAACCCCCTAAGGAAATTTTTGACAAGAAACTATTATCGAATATTATCCTCACTTCTTGAATGGTTTAAAACTTGGTGCCTCGTTCAAAATAAGGCTTCATAGTACCAGCTGATATAAAGGAGTTTGTTGTCCAGCATCCAAAAATTTTTGATATCTTGGACTTCTATCAATCGCGATTTATGAAAACTATGATCAGCGTAATAAACAATTTAAACCAGGCACAGTTTGTTTACACAAATCTAACTAATTTTGGATTAGCCGATTATCGAAATACAGTTTGACGATGTAAATTTCTCTGCATTATTCTCTATGTACAGTATTAGTATATTCAAAATTATATTTCTGATATACATAGGTGTAAGCTAGCTATAATGGGCTATTGTAGGGAAATTTGCTAATGAAATAGTTAACAGTACACCGTTCAGCATAATAGTAATATTTTGAAATTCTATTGAGCCCGCTGCTTATTACAATTGTGATATATATTTGTAATACGCTGCATATAACGACTACTGTATATAACGACCAATTCCAATTTGCCTCGCCCGAGGCGATTTTTATAAATAGAGTTAACCGTATTATGATCTCGATAGGAAAATGTTTTCTTCTTAGTACGCGTTTTTTAAGACGTTATTTGTTAATCGTTAAAGTTATATTCTTGTTCGGATCTGGAAAACGCCTCGCGTAATTCGGCAAACTTTTCTCTTGGAATCCTTTTTGATCAGCCACAATTACAAACTATTTCCAAAAAATGTATGGTTTTTTCATATTCAGTGAAATTTGTTAAAATTTATATATATATAGGTAATTATATATATATTTTTTTTACGAGTAACTTATAAGTCGAGACATATACGAGCTTAACTATTTTTCCTGTGGTTATTTAATATTTAAGTCCAAATAAATTGAAATCTGGGTGTTATACAGTCATACCTCTTTTAAATCCCCAACCTCGGATATATCCCACCTGTGAAGCGAGACGGATTTCCTCTATTGTATTTCTATATAAATTTACCTCATTAGTGTCCCCTTTAGATATATCCCTATCCCCGATATTTTTGCTGTCCCAAATTCCCATATCATATAATAATCTATTATTATCATACCTCCTATTCCTACTGTATTTACTATTTACTGTTGCACAAATCTATCTATTATGAGAGTATTACTATTACACAAACTGTCATTTTTACGACTTTTCCGTTGTTAAAATGATTAGCAAAAAATCAAATCGTGCTGAAAAGTGATCAGGTCATCTGAAGGCGTTCTGCAGCAATACGTTGAAAAAGACTCAAGCGACGAGGAGAAAACGATAATTTCGATGTGGAGGGGAAGACAGGCACTTGATATAGTTAAAAGGTTTTTAGGGCAAAAAGATTTTATAACAGAAAACTAGATAACTCGCCTATTGAACCCTGTTCTACTTTTTGATTGTATGGAATTTTCATTATTGTGGAACAGCTCTTAAGAGTGTCTTTCCAGGCATGAGCTCCGCTCCCAGAAGTAATGGTACCTTGTACTTGATCGATAGGGCTTGATTCTAATTGGGTAGTTTCGTAGGATGGTTCCGATAAAGTATTGTCCAAAGATAAGTTTTAATCCCGAAGTTTCGTTTCTCTAATTCTCTCCATTTAATAATGAATATGGCTAAGATTATAACTTTTATAATTGGCTTGGAGAAAATCTTCGCTATAAACAGATCTTCATAATAACCAGAGTTCGTTATAGCCAGCTTTGACTGTATACCACAGGTCGTAGAAACATGGCATATAGTTGTATTATGAGGACAAGTAATGGTTTTGTAAAGTGGAAGAGGTGTATTGACTGATGGTACCAGCTTCTCTAATGTCACAAAAAGACAAACCATATTAAAAGCTGCAATAAGAACCTGGTATATTAATATTACAGTTAATGCATTAGTAAATTTAAGTTCATTATTAAAAAAATGGTTGCTATGTAATTGTGTAACTTACCAAAACTTGTTGAAGCAGAAAAGAAATATTATATATATATTGAGAAGATACAGGATGTGCTATTAGATCCCTTCTAATAATAGACAACAGCAAAGCTGAACAAAAAAAACAATAAGACCCATACCATTATTCCATCTTGTCCTGATTTGTGTGTTGGAATACATTAAACTTTTCTGTTAATTGTCACCACACCAGTCTTCTGCCATCCCCGTTAAATAAACGAAAATATGATTGTCACTCCATATAATTTTTTCCCTTTTCTTTTTCTCTGAAACCATTGAAATAGTTCCTTTTCAGCAGCATAACAGGGCAAGTAAGGTAATACCAAAAAAAGATGGGTCCCGTTTTTCCATCTTTGAATTCTAGTTTTTTTACTATTACTATTATAGCATTGTCAAACTTCTCAGAATTCTTCTTTTCTTCTTATTCTGCTTTGAATATCAATACATCATGCAGTAATAGTAAGCATTTTTTTTGTCTTGCACCGGATATATCCACAACATTGCAATCAACTTGTAACCCAAACTGGAGACTTCAGCCAAGGCTTTGCCATATTTGTTTAACTAAAGCATCATACTCACTAATCAAGTTATTCACACTACCTGCTATTGTAAGTATCAGTGCGGCTTCACATAGTAATAGAGAGGAAACGGTATCTCCAGTTTGACCAACATCCTTATCAATAAATATAAAGTAGTCTCCAAGATTTAATAGTGCTAATTCTGGTGACCCATCCATGTCATGATACAGTTTGTGCCATATAGAAATCTTTTGAAGAAAAGATACACTTCAAGCTCATTCTCATTTGGTGGATTAGTAAGTGGTTTAGAAACTGAGCATTAAATAACTGTTCAATTAATGTTTTCGATTTCCCTATAGTATAAGAACAAAAAGGTGAGCATTTGGAACGAGAAAAACAAATTAAAGTCTTTAAACATTAATAACCATGTACACACTACTCTATGTCACCAACCTCTCCAGCAGAATATTTTCCTTTTTTTGTAGTTCCGGGAGGTAAGCATATGGATAGGTCAGAGCTGCCCGCCCTGAGTTATCTGCTGGAAGGCTGTCAATTTCCTGTATCTTCCTCTTGGTCTCTCTAATTTTTGTCGCACGGATTCGAGTTCGTCGCTCATCTTTTCTACTAATCAATGACGTATAGTAGTATTAGGAACTTTCTAGGCCTTTTCATGTAACTATTGTTTCCCTGTTACTGTATGCAGATGACACATGTTGATTACGCTTTAGTTCGAATATCGTGACTCAAAAAAGGTTTGCTGCAGTGAACAAATATTATGAAAATTCACAAAGAATGCAGAAGTAAAAAGACAGTAAAAAATTGCAGAGCCAATCAAATTTCAAGAATTTTCCCGCAGATTATTCTTTTCTATATTTGGTATAATGCCCGACTGTATTACTATCGCTATAAAAGCTTCGCGAACCGCTTTCAGACTTCATCATTTTAAAATGTTTGCTCTCACCCAGTGAATTAATTCTCGTATTAATCATGTTACAGTTTCATCACATTCTGGTATGATAAAGTGAGCATTAAAATTAACAGTCCATGAACACCATTATTACTTTTCAAAACGTCATCAGTCACACTGATCAATTTACAGCCACACCCCTCATTTATAGAATGTTCACTTTGTCTGGTTTGGTTGCAATCTGCCCTATATTAATATTATTTAGTTCCTAATACTATCACAAACATATATTTCACTCGTGCTGTTTCCAACGGATATATAAACAAATTCTATTATTGTTGAATTGAGGGAAATTTTAAGCTAGCACTCAATTTGCCTGTTTAACTAACTAAATCCTATCGCTCGTTTAGTTTTTACGAATGTTATTCAGAAGAGGCGAAAATAAATCTGCGAAATATAAATCTGCATGTTTGGAGTCAAAGAACGCTGACATTGACATTTGAACCAGTGAAAGAGTACCAATGGTACTACCACTTAGGAAGTGCGCGAGTCACTATTTAATGCAGGTTGGAAAGACTTCTGATGGCTGAAAGAGGACACTACACCATGCAGTCGCTATGTGTTACCAGTTGTAATTACTGATATAGTTACGTTCGTTAACATTCATTTCTATTTAGGGATGTAATATTTTAGCAGTACTACACGACGCATATGACAAATAATATTAAGATCGAGAAATCCCCGGTAACCCGTTACCTTTACATAAAAAAAATTCTCAACAAAATTTCGACTCTTTTACCTTCCGCAACTTGTTTGTGGTCACGGTTTTTCCACACTCGAAAAGACATACGTATAATACTCGTACTTGTCAGTCGGTAGCCATGGACATAGTTCTCGCATATGCAGACGAATACGTTTTTGACGATCTATACGCGCACTTATTTCCTCGCTTTGTTGACGTCTCTCATCCCTATTTTCCTTCTCTTCCAACAATTTCCTTCCTTTCACGTGATAACATTTATCGTCAGTACACGACTCTCTTTATTATAACCATTGCTTTTATTACAAGTTTCTACTTTCTGTTATCCGGCGTCTCGTATTACTGGGTATTTGACCATGACTTGATGAAACATCCGAAATTTCTCAAGAACCAAATACGTAAAGAGATGTCCCTGTCTGTCAGTGGATTTCCTATTACTACTGCAGTCACCATACCCTGGTTTGTTGGAGAAGTGAGAGGGTATTCTTTGTTATATGATGACGTGGAAAAGTATGGATGGTGGTATTTGATAGCAAGCGTGCCGATGTTCTTGCTCTTTACCGATTTTTGTATTTACTGGATTCACCGATGGTTGCATCATCCATTGATTTACAAGCATTTGCACAAGGTAAGCATAATCGGGTGAAGGGTGTGGGTGAAGAACAGAAGACGAAAAAAGATAAAGTAGGCTGTGGTCAAAAAAAAATCATTATACACTCTGTTTTTAATTATGTTTGTTTTGTCTCATTTCAACAGCCACATCATAGATGGATCGGTAAACATGATACATGAATTGCTTGCTCTGTTCTATTATTTTCCAAAAAAGATCCCATTCATAACCCTTCTCTTTTGTTGACAATGTTAGTCCCAACCCCATTCTCATCCCATGCATTTCACCCACTCGATGGATACCTCCAGTCTGTTCCGTATCATCTCTTTGTGTTTTTATTTCCACTCCAGAAATATATGTATCTCGGGCTGTTTGTGTTTGTTAACATTTGGACTATCCTAATACACGATGGTAATTTCTTGTTACTTACCGAAACCCATTCTTTTTAATCATCAAGCCCTCACGTACAATTCCCTGTATATTGTAGGCGCCTACTTGACATCGAACCCACTAATAAACGGGGCGGCTCATCATACTTTACACCATCTCTACTTTAATTACAACTATGGACAATATTTCACATTATGGGATAGAGTTGGCGGTACTCACAGACTTCCAGGAGACGAACAGTATAAACTGAAGAAAAATAATATGATCTGGGAGAAGCAAGCGCGAGAGGTAGATGCATTTGATGAGAACGGCAAGGAAAAGGTCAAAACCAATTAGACGTGGACGAATCTGGACGATGGAGTCGTAAATTATCAGAAACACGCTTAGAAATAGTAAATGTAATTTTAGATCTATTTATTTTGAAAAGTAAGAAACATTTAGCATACAAGATTGAGGTGGAGCGTCCGATATCGAATGCACGAACCACTGCAACTAATATGTCATTTTTAATGATACCTGTTCCTCAGTCCCAAGAACTTTGTAATAACAACTTCAGCGTTTTGAATTAATACGATAACTTGAGTTGCGGATCTGTCGATAAATGCAGGGATTTTATTACCTCGACAATGCTATCTAGAGCTTGTGGATTGGTAAAGGAATGTGTTTGTATGATACAGAGAAATTCAGGTGAGATGATGAAAATTTGCTTAACGTCATTTCATCCTGGTTAACAATGACACAAGCCAAGGGCCTGTATTGGTACCACCAATACTCGGACATTCTTCTTGTGAGGGTTTTAAGAATTCGTCTGCCAAGTAGCATGAGCAGAAATAGACCAACCGAAATTAGTAGGCACAGCCTCACGAGAATCCAAGTCGTTACGTCCGTAATTAGGTGTGTAATAGATAATTGTCGGTCATGCCTAATGAATGTGAATACTCGGTTCACATTCTTTATAACCCGCAAATCATCATTGCAGTAGGCCGTGGACCTGAATATGTTTGTTGGAATTCAGCATTAAGATGATGGGACATGGATCAAATTCAAACTATTAACACGAACCACCGAGTCCCCCAAGGAGGTGGATCATAGTCAGTCGATCACTAGTACTTATTACCCCATTAATTGTCTATAAAACGTCTATTAGCTTTACGATTGAAACTCACGCGCGAGGGGCTGATTGAATATAAGACTTCTCAGCAGACCAATCGTAGCTATCGACTTTTCTAAATAAAATAGTTCTTCCGATATCCGGATTGTATTGATTGTAACTCTAACACCATGTCATATAATATATTATCCTGTCTTTTTTTGTAAGCTCCCTAACGGCAGGGCTACCGCTTGGAAACCTACTGGACTGCCTGTAAATGTAGCTACGCCTTAATTGACAGACATGTAACAGAGCCAAGTTTGGAAGCTAAATTTGAAAACTATCCCCCAGGCCAATTTGGACACCAAATGTTTCCAGGCGACCGAATGTGTCATCACATTTCCCTTAATGAACTTTTTTATTAAACGACCTCTGATGATTAACGTGCTTTGCCACGTCCACGAACTCCACGTCCACGTCCTCTGCCTCGCCCGCGACCAACACCAGCAGCTTGAAAATTCAGAAAGCAAATGATAATGAGTCCAATTGCTTATATGTCTCCATAGTATCACCAACCCACAATAACCGCCACCAACTGCACCCGTATTTGCACTTATCCTGTTTGCTATCATAGGAAACATCATGTTCCTTCCCCACCCACTTACGTTCTTTCTTTTTAGCCTTGGCTTTTGGTGTGTCATCAATCAACAAGGTGTCCAGCGGGAGTGAATCAGGTAAGATATAATATCTGATATTATTACCACGGATACTGAGTGAATCCAAGTGGACTGGATCTTTGTTTTTCACTGTCATTTTTACGAGTTTAAGATGTGTGTTCATTGACATATCTACGCCTAATACCGATTGATTTGCCGAGCGGGATGGTAGAATAGGAGAAAACAAAGATGATGACGCATTGTGAAGAGACGAGTTGGTTAGATCACTGTTGGAATGCTATACGTTGCGAAACTGTTTAAACTTGTCGACTATTAAACATCCGAAAAGACAGTCTCATTTTGATCAGTAATGGTTATCAAACCTGTGATAGTTCCGTGGACTATAGTCCCATTTTTGAGCTCTATGGTTACCGTTTCACTATTTAATTTCATTAAAAATCTGTATACATTACAGCATACAATGAGCAATTAGAACACGAATAGACAAAGCAACTACACGAGATCGCGCCGCAGAACTGGGAAATTGTTTTTGTTCTCTCACACTCGGGATATGCTTACTTGCCTTACTAATTTCATTTTGAATGGTTTAGTCTTTATTAGGGGAGTTGGACTCTTAACGTCGTGCTTCTATGCGACTATAGTCTAGGATGTAGAAGAACAAAACTATTTTGCAAGTAAAATTTCAGAAGCGATCCGTTTACTATTGGCGCACAATGTTACTGTGGTACAGGCTCGATGAATTAATTGGCTGTCCCACTGCAGTTTGAAGTCAGGCGAATTTATTAATATTCAATTCATTGACTAATCTAAAGATTGGATTCTGTATGTGAAAGGTATGCCTAAATCATTACGAGTAGACAAGTATTGTATTCTATGGATGATTGTTCAAAGTCCATCAAGCAAGACGAGCAGAAATACAAAATAATTAGAGCGTTCTATTCTTAACTGATAAGATCGGACGTGATTTTTACAATATTATTATAATTTTAACAAATAACTAGGGTATTTCCGGACAATCAAATTTTACGAACGGGGAAGATGGTTAAATAATTAAAGACGGATCCGGTCGCGTAGTTTCACTGTTCTACGCGCTTTTATTGACATAAAGTTAGGTTATGATCGTGATATTCTATGATCGAAGAAAGAGCATTCTTAGTGAGCGACCAATTAGTCAAGAGATAGAACAAATGAGTTTCACGCAAAGCACATACTTTCTCCTCTTCCCTCGGGGATTTTCAAGTTCCTTTACTCGTGCCGCCTCTCGGTTTTTGTCGGCATATTTATATTCTGCCATCTGTGGTAATAGTCATCAGTATTAAGATAACCTGAATGAGGAATTACAAGCATTAACCAACCTCTATTGGAACTTTGTCGAACTCAATATTGCGACCTTTCAGTTCAGGCATCTTTGGCAACTGGAATAGTTGTTAGAATACGGATAACATAATATACGACCGTAATTGCTGAAACCACCAAAAGCACAAATATACCTGTAACAATGCAAAACCCTTGGCAATTTTGCCCATATCAAGATCCTTCATCCTAAATATATAATTTGCTTCATGCTTGGAGTACGCCCTCACATACGAGACAAAAGCCCT
Organism: Paraglomus occultum; assembly: GCA_910592205.1. NCBI lineage: Eukaryota > Fungi > Glomeromycota > Glomeromycetes > Paraglomerales > Paraglomeraceae > Paraglomus > Paraglomus occultum. The sequence goes on along the minus strand of CAJVPJ010000305.1, from coordinate 18,934 downwards.
TGTGCCCTTAAATCGTTGAGAAAACAATTAACCGTTAATGTATCAATTTAAATACAAGAATCTTGATATACCCGTTATTTATCATTTACCTTATCGTGATAGTCTCTGTCGGACAATATTATGTTCCTAATTTGTTCAATTAGTCTTTCGTTGTCTGCATCTTCTTTGGGAACTGCATCATCCGAATCCTCATCCAATTTATACACACCACCATTGGGCAACAGGTATGGTTGTCTCTGGAGAGGAATTTTGCGAATTTTCAAAAATTCTGCCGATGCATGTGCGAAAATTTTATTCGTTTCCTCGCGCATCACATATTGCGGTGTCATTATACCAACAAATTTGTACTTACCTACATACACCTCTTCCCTTCCTGTTGTTAGAAAAACCATCGCTTTTCCACCTCTACCTGCCCTTGCTGTCCGGCCACAACGGTGAGAGAAAACTTTAGGGTCCTGTGGAGGATCGTATTGTATTACAAAATCGACATCAGGAACATCAAGTCCCCGTGCAGCCACGTCTGTACATAATAAAATGGCCTTTGAGGTGGGCGGAAGATTTACGAATGTGTTGTAATTGGCTAGGGAAAAAAAGTGAGTTATCAACGAAATGAATCAACAAAGTGGTAGGCAAGACAGAATATGTAATGATATTGGGTTTACCAATCCGCTTTTTACTCTTCATCTGTCCATGTAACGAATTTATCTTGAAATTTTTTAGCTGAGGCAAGTCTTTAAATAGCTGAGCAAACTCAAAAATTTTAATAATCAATTTATTAACACATCATTGCAATAAACACTCGTGTATTACCTTGAAGAAATAGTCAACACATGCACATGTGGCAAAATATATTATAAACTTTGTCACAGTTTCCCTCTCCAATAATCGCAACAACTGAGACAGTTTTTGATGGGGTTCGCACAAGATGTATCCGATGGATAACCTTTTACGAAAGAAATGTATTGGTCAATGATTGGAAATCAACGCAATATATGACTTTAGATAAGAAAACACATACGTAATCGGCGTCCGCCGCTCGCCTTTTGAAGCATTGCTTTCTACTTTAGCCTGAAGATGTACAGGATTTCTTAAACCAGCTCTCACAATTTCCGTCAACGCATCAGTCATTGTCGCAGAAAACAAACCCGTGCGCCTTTGTTTTGGAAGATGAGCCAGAATATTACTCAGGGATTGAGTAAATCCCATGTCCAACAGTCTATCGGCCTCATCCAAGACCAACACTTCCATCTCTTTCGCGTTTATTATCCCGCTTGAGGATCCGCGCCCAACCACAAGATCTTCCAGGCGTCCAGGGGTTCCGACAATAATGTCTGGTCGCAACTCTTTGTATCGTTTAATGTCATCTTGCAGAGCCGATGCGCCACCAATAAATAAAGCGTGTTTTAGGGCAATCGCGCCGTCTTTTAAAAAGAGATCGATAACAGATGATATTTGTTGTGCAAGTTCTCTAGTAATGATGTAATAACGTCAGCCGAATGAAACATCGATGTGCAATGCTTCCTAACAAATGTTATCAAATAACCTTGTAGGAGAGATAATCAGAGCTCCAATTGAGTGTTTTTGTGGTGTTTCACGACGCATCAACTTTTCGATAATAGGAATAACAAACGCTAAAGTCTTCCCGGAACCGGTAACAGCCTAAATGCACAAAGAACATGAAAGAATGATCGCTTTATACAGAAACTTTTATGTATCAATTTTTTTTTTACCTCAACAACGACATCTTTGTTTTGCATAAATAAAGGAATTACTCCAGCCTGAACAGGAGTCATGCATTCGAACCCCATTACGTCTATAACGTCCAAACTGTTGCCTGTTAGCATAGACTGAATACATTACTTGAGGCCGCTGAGCTACGATGGAAACTATCAGATACGAACACTTGTGGGCTGAGCTTAGGTTCTAACGTATTCCACGAGCTTGCCATTATTTTTTGCGAGGTTAGAAATTAAAAATTTAATTACAATGCAGGGAAATTTTGTGCCGATCATCTATATAGTCAATCATAGCATGCAGTACCATAAAATCTATTCTTTACTTATGTAAATAAATGGGCACGAAAGATCGTGGAGGCATTGTGCGTCTGATGAATGACAATAATGTAAAGGAAATATTGTTAAGGCGATCAACGATCTGAGGTCGAGAAACAAACCAATTTACACGAGCTTCCCCCGACGCTTCACCAGTTCTGAGTTGATGTATCCAACGAGTAGAGATAGGCCGTTGGTATTGTTTATTGTCCCAGTATAAATTTCGAATTGTATCTGATTTCATATTTATGGGATTAGCACCCGTCGCCCGTTTTTGTATCCATCGTGAAAATGATATGCTACATTCAAAAGGTTCGTGGTCGAAAATTAAATGCAGCAACAGCGCCCGTGACATATACATTCCTTAGCACGTCTTTAAAACAGCGTTTGCACCCCATACGTAAAAAAACACGTGATTATCTGTCAATGCTTAGGTGCAATTTTTCCAACGGTTGAGACAATTTTCGCTATGCAGTTCACGTGCAATAAAGTTTGTATATCTTTTGATAATATTACATTATTTTTTTTTATTCGTATATTATTCTTTAGCGATTGATGCTATGACGATATATATTCTGGTTCATCGATTCCAGTAATTTTTTTTCTCAATAAAATAGTATATAAAAGAGTTCCGTTTGAATTAAAAGCCCAAAATAATTTCTTACTCTACGCCAGCAGGTGCTGCCTCACCAGGCCGCCTCCCAATATTCTTATTTTTTCCAAGCAAGATAGAAGATAGGAAGCACAGACCACCCATCGGAATTATACACGTGAATGCTAGTTGCAATGCTTGGACATAGGCATTTATAACCTGACCCTGAACTGTTGGTGGAAGCTTGCCGATAATCTGTGGGTTTTTCTTAAGAATGTCGAAAGTGAGACTTTCTATATGTAATATGTCGATTTGATGCCGAAGTTCATTATTGAAGATTGTGCCTACAATGGCAACACCGAACACAAATCCAACTGAATAATGCAAAATGTCGACAATTAGTCAATAATACGATAACACTTGTGATTCTCGAAAACTCGCTCTCGCTTCTAAACGTTTCCATCATACACGCACAACACGATACTTACTCGTCCTAAAGAATACCAGGACCGCAGAAATAATAGCAATGTCCGAATATGGGACAGAAGCTTGTCCAATCAACAAAGTCGTCTGCATAATTAGCCCAACACCAACTCCCAGAATGAACAAATAACCAATTTGCTTTCCACGATTTGTGTCAACGTCAAATGTAGTCGTCAAACCTGCTCCCACAACGATAAGTGCACCACCAACGACACAGAAGATTTGTTTTCTTATATTCGGTGATCTTGACATGGCTTGTCCCGATACAATCGACGCAATAACAACACCAAGAATGAATGGTATCAACTCTAATCCGGCAACGGTTGCCGTATCACCGTGGATGACTTGGAAATATAAAGGAACATAATAGATGGCGCCTAAGAACGCCATGCCCTGGAACAAGTTTACCAAAATACATCCTAACAAGGTCCGGTTTCTGAACAGTCGAAGCGGAACAATGGGTTCCACGGCTACATATCCCTCGATGACCGCGAACACTATGTACAAGACACCACCGACGACGAGGAGGGAGATGATTATGGGATCATTCCAAGCGTATTGATCGCCGCCCCAGTTTAAGGGAAGTAGTAAAGCCACCGTAGCGGATACCAAGCATAGCGTACCCCACCAATCGATGCGACCAAGTTTTTTCGACAACGAGCCTCGTGGTCGGGGAAGATGTAATAGTATAATTATAACTCCGAGGGTTATCGCACCGAACGGTAAATTAATTAGGAACGACCATCTGACCAAGTTACGATTGAATTGGAGTCAGCGTTATACAAATATTAAGGAATCTTTTTCCTCTTTCATATTTCTATCGATCCATACCTCCAAGTTACGTGATCAGTAAAAGCACCACCCAATAGAGGACCAACGACTGATGCAATACCAAACACTGCTCCAATGAGCCCTTGATATTTTCCTCTTTCTTCGAGACTGACAATGTCTGCAATTATAATTATTACCAAACCTATAATACCACCACCACCAATTCCCGCAATAGCTCGGAATATTATCAGCGTCGTCTGATTTGTAGAGCAAGCGAAATTAGCGATGAGTTGAAGACGAAAAACGAACGGTCAAAATTATTTTGCCTCCTTTTATTACCATATTTGGTGCCAATCCGCATAATAGACTGCCCATTTCGAATACCAAGATAGCAAATAAAAACGTTATCTTCCTTCCAAATATGTCGGAAAGCTTGCCATATGTCGGTTGGAATGCCGTTACCGTTAAAAGATATGAGGTTGCAACCCAGGCAATTCTGTTCAATGCATCAAAATCGGTGCCTATCCTGTATAGCGAAGTTGCAATAATTGTCTGATCTAGCGCAGCGAGAAAGATTGCGAGACCAAGACTAATAGAATTGCAAAGGACGAGAGAAAGCGGGCGATTGGGAAGATCATTAGAAAAATGTCTCGCATTATGAAGCATCACTTTTCGGACATTTTGACTTGATCGCTATTTACCCGACCATAACCCCGAACAACCGCCAACGTGTCAATTGCACTACAGGTTCGCCATGTCCTTTTACTTTCTCAGGTTGGGACTCGACATCACTCGATACCTCGAGACCATCCTGTTCGCCAACTGTTGCGCCGGCATCATTTGCATCCGATTTCTTTTCTGGTGTATTAGCGGACATTATCTAATTAACAAGGGAGAATTGATAGTTAAATTTTGAATTGAGTTCGTGAATGCTTTTTCAACTGTAGTTTTTACTAACCTAATATTATGGCGGTATGCCGACAAAGTTACTAAGAAGCAGTCTCATTTATATGAACGAATCAACAATAATAAACAATAAGATTTTTTCGCGGATAAATTGGCTACCGTCATAAACGTATATTGGGGCACATTTATGCAGGTAGATTAACTTATCTGGTACAAATATTTGTGCGGAAATAATTTAACCGAATTCGACACAATACGATTTGTGGAACCAGTAGATCGGCCCCTTTTTAACCTTAACGCCCCAATCAGTAAAAATTCTCATATATGACGTCAAACGTGCACCAAATATGTGTAATATCGATATCAACACTCATGATACAAATCTCCTTGTGTTATATTATTTGTTATACTGTGTAGATCCGGCCCTTGTTTCCTCATATTCATACAAACGCCACACGTCTCTCTGGCAAAAGACGCACGGCGGTGATAAAACATCTGCAGAAGATATAAAATGATCACGCTGAGATACAATTCCTGAATTAGTTCGGGGCGTTCGAAGAAAGTACCTCAACGTTGAGAAAGTGATATCGAATAATCAACAGAACAGCATGCAATTATCAAAAGGTCTTTGTAATATACTGATATATCTACAGGACTTGTTTATAGAAAACAACCCTTTTCCACCGAGCATTTCTTGTAGAGAATTACGGTCTTATCCGGCTTCATTATTACCTCTAATTATTTCACAAGATAATCACACAATGGATACGGGATTGGATTCCTTGTAATATTTCAAGGCATAGAATCTGATGCATTACTTGTCGATTACTATTAGAGCGAATAAAATGAATTAGAATATAAAAGCTATAGAATCCAACCTCAGATATACGAAACTTTGGTTTATTAGAGTAATATAGTTTTATAGACGATATTCTAATAGAAGCACATACACACAGACATTTACTAACAATTGCAGACATATCGATAATAGACAACATCTCCGAACATGACAACAGCGCAATCACAAACACAAACCATATTTAGTACCATACAATTTATTGTTTAGTGGTTGTTTTGGGAATATACTAACAAAGTACCAGAACAATTGCATGAGATGGATATTCGTCTATTTGTTAGTTTTCTGCGCGACTTAATTTCTTTGACCATGTGGCCATTGGATGCCTGTACCACAATACGTGCAATTGACAGAATAAGAAAGCATGTTGTAATCGTAGTTGTACAACAAATAAACAATTTATTGAAGTGGTATACACAGTTAAGATGAGATACATAGAGACAAGATGTGTCCCTAAAATGTTCAATAGCCCTCGTGGTTCTTTGACATTGGTTTAATTCTCGTGGCGTCGTGATTGCTATTGCTTAAGATAAGATTATGTCTGAGTAGATACAAGTATACCCAACTTGTATGCTTCCGAATTAATTCCCATCGGAAGGTAATAGCCGATTAAAACAACTGTTTCGACAATATTTGCGAATAGCGCCGCAGTATATGCCAGTTTGATTTAAAGATTACTATATTTCGAAAAATATGGTGTTAACGAATGATTGCACTCCTGCAATTGTCAACACCGATATCAAAATGTCTTCATTCTTTACTTTATTAATTCATTACTAATTATTTTCACAATTACCCTGTTCCTCATTACATGCTTGTAATTTACGGGAAAACTTAAGCAACTACATTGTCTCGAAGATGTGTTTTTTGCAAAGATAACATTAGCCTGATCATTAGCCTCAGCAATTGTCTATCCGAGTCGGCTAGCATTTGTCCAAAACATCATAGTTAGTATAAACAAGGAGTTTTATCCTCTACTGTAATTTACTTGCTATTTCTACATATCTATTTTAAAATTAAAATTTGTGACATAATCTATAGTCAAGAGATAAGTAAGACGCCGTTGGACGCGTGCAATATCCTTAAGCGAAAGCAATTTTCTTGAAAAAATTAAAGTTTTCGAATTGCAGTCTTATTTATAACTTCAGAAAAACTATATATTGGAGTAATGAGACGAAAGTTTACTCATGAAATATCGAGTTGGACCTTAGAGTCGGAAGAAACTCCTTGTTGAAGAGTAATATTGTAGTCGAACGTTTGTATTGTTGGATTTATAATTACTTTGCAAATTTCAATTCCTTTTGAGTAAGTACGATTAATATATTCTTTAGAACGTTTCTTCTGCACGCCGTTGCCATCAGTTTACATAACACGCTGATCGATCTGCTTTCGCAAAATATAAACATGATATAACCTATAAAAACGAATGAAATTGGTCATTAGTTTGGTCAATATTCGGCTTAATAAAATTGATATTCTACTGGCTTTTAATATTGACATGTTATGCGACCCACCATTCATCGTCAGTGCATTTAGAACCGCATATATTTTGAAGAGCAATCATTTTATGCTCGCCTTAGCTGTGCTATTACCTGATTATAATAGTAAATTCAGTTTTACGAGGCATTTTTAACAAATAAATTGGTTCGAGTCAGGTGGGCTGACCTTGTATATCGCGAGGAACTTTTATTCAGAGCAAGGTGCTCGCCCAGTTTAAGTTATTGATAAAAAAAGTATAAATTGCGAGTGGCGTGATCATCGGAATGATCGACAAAATGTCTTTTCTCCATACATTCGCAAAGAGAACATGCGTATCAGCCTTTCCTCAAAATCGGTCAATATTATATAGATCATTTGTGTCATCGGTAAGACTGATTGTGTCATTCTAACAACAAATTATAAGCGAACTCATCATCTATGGAACTTGTTCAGGAGCATCCGGTGTGGAAATTGGGACGTCTTAATCATGTTGCAATAGCAGTGCCAGATCTGGAGAAATCAAGAAACTTTTACAAAAATGTTATGGGCGCCGAGTCTGTTAGTGAGGCTGTTGTAAGTGATGAATAAGAACATAAGAGAGAAAAGACAAGAACGTTAAGGTGTGGAGATAGAAGATAGCAGCGAGTTTTGGGTAATTCTGTCCTCTGCAACTTGTTTACGCTGACTAAGCTTAATCCAATAGCCTCAGCCTGAGCACGGGGTCTATACAGTGTTTGTCAGCCTTGGCAATACTAAAATCGAACTTTTGGGAGAATATGGTGACAATTCACCTATAAAGAACTTTCTGGAGAAGAATAAAACGGGGGGCATTCACCATGTTTGCATTGAAGTAACGAATACTCTTATTACTCAGTCAGTCAGTAATTTATCGCCTGCAGATTATTTGTGCTTATAGTCTTTAACTTTTATTAGGTAGACAATGTTTCATCGGCAGTTCAAGATCTCACAAAACGAGGCATCAGATCTCTTGACCCTAAGCCAAAGATTGGAGCACACGGCAAACCAGTTGTCTTTTTACATCCAAAGGACTGTGGAGGAGTTTTACTCGAATTGGAACAAGCATGAGTATGCGTTCAATAGCCAATGTGTCAGTTGCATAACAATACATGCAATTAGTAAAGATAGCATGTTCGGACAATGTCTGAATTCTTTTTTTTGTACAGAGGTGGTTTTATTGTGATAATTGGGCCGATAACGAAATTTTATACGCATTTTCACGATAGCGTCAATGCGTCATGAAGTAATAGTTGCATACTTTTTTTTCGCTAGTAATTAATTCGCGCAACGGCTGTGATCTTTGAAAGAAAAGTGACTGACCGTGTCGAGTAAATTTTCGGTTATCAGACTTTAGTATAAATGTGTGTAATTTAATCCAGCGATACATGCATGATTGTTTTATTCACCGTGTTATAATTTTTTAAAGGAAGTCTTTTTTGTATTCAGTTAACACTTTACTGTCTGCTTCAAAGTTTGCTCCTTGTTCCCAATATACACCGGTAAGAACTTGCCAATAGATCTCCTAATAGTTTCAATACGTGGCTTCTTGTATTTTGCGTCAATGATTTCGAGTTTAGGCATACTACCTGACCGTTCTTCATTGTGGAGAAACGGTTGTTCATGAGCATTGTCAGTTTCGTAAAGTTTTCTAGATTATATATTTGTCAGATTCATACTTTGTCAAGCAGTACGATTGTCCTTCAGAGACATTATGCCAAGCCTATGCCAAGCACCATAATTGTAGGTTTCGTTTGTCACGATACGTTTTGTAAAAATGACTTTATTTTCGATATAACCATTCAATATAAAATAATCGGGAACCTATGTCACTGTTGATTTATACGACTTTATTGCCAACGGTGGATAATTGCCAAAGTGTTTCAACATTACTAAGTATGAGGTGCAAATCTATTACATGGATGATAATATTAATTAATATATGTAGTGGGAACAGATATGTTTCAATCGTGTAACTGTCTAAATAATTTCCGAACCCGATTTTTTTGTTGGATACTATGATCTGATAAATAATATATAACTCGGGGTAACAGTTTCATAAATAAAAAATTCAAATGGTTTTTACCTTGACCGAATAGATAAACCGGTGTCCCGATCTTCTAATTAGCCAAATTAAACAAACAAAGGAGTTTACCATTCGGACGGTATAGTTCCGTAATAATAGACTATAGTATTCTCCATTTGCATTACACGTGTTCTGAGATAATAGTTGAATCGAATATGAATATGTAGATTATGCCACAATCTGCGGTGTTTACTATTTATTCCAAGAAGAGTTTCTTGACTCGACAAAAGTATTAAATCGGTGCAAACCTTCATTACTTTCCTGACAAGTAAACAATGTTTTGTTAATGGTGATGAACACCAATCACAGTGCTTGCTTTCGAACAACATTGTATTCTTTCGGATTTTATTTTTAATCTTTTGGCATGGTTTATTATTAATTGGCTTTCTTAATGACTTCTTGATATAAACATTTTGCATTCTAATAATTTACGGTAATAACACGTTAACATCTATTCTGAGAGTAAAATTACTTTTGACTATAATAACATGGCATATATGAGGAGTTATTTTATTTCTTGTTTTCTTTTTTTGATTAGTAACGATAACCAGCAGTAACCTTAAAATATATCATAATACAGTGAACCCTCCATAAATGCACCATCCATAAATGCACACCTCCATATTCTGCACCGCACGGTTTTTTCGAATTCTCACCATAGGTAAACCTCCCTCTCTAAATACACACCCGTGACCTTTATGTGATATAAGTAGTGTTACGCTAAGAAATTACACAAAATTTGTACCCACGATTATAGACGAAGACCATATAAAGAAATTTCTGTGCGCACGATTATAGACAAAGACCGAATAAAGAAATTTCTGTACGCAAAGACCAAATAAAGAAATTCTGTGCCCACGATTATAAAATAATCTGTATTAACGAGTCTTCAAAAATTTTCTACAGCAGGATAATGCTGAGGAATTGTTCAAACACGTCAAAGCTCTTGACAAATACATTAATGTAAAAAAGATGACCGCAATGAAACAGACAGGATCAAATTTTTATAATAAATAATCAATGATATTTTATTATTTTCTAATTTCACGTGCATCCAATCAAATTCTTACCCTCTCAAATGCACACTCCGCTTTCCTCCATTCCCGAGGGCGTGCATTTATGGAGGGTTCACTGTATATTTTTAATGGCCCAGTTGAAAGCAATGAATGGCGGAGAAATAAGTGCCAGTCGACGTTTTAAAAAAACGCGTGTTAATAAGAGAACGTTTTACTACTGAGACCGTAATACAGCCCTTTGTCAGAAAATGTGTCTTAATATGTTAGGAATTGGTCGCACTCACTTCGAAAACACTAGCCACGGATAGTATAATACCCGCATTCACGGTAACATCAAACGAGTACCGCCAAAATAACCGTTGCTACCGCTGTAAAGAATTTTCTTGAAAACTATGCTGAAATTCACGGACTACCAAGTCCTGGTAGGAATGTCAATCGCATTACTCAATCGCTTACACTATTGCCAGCCGAAACGAGTTACAAATCGATCTATCGTAATTTTTGTTACAAAACAATAGCACGTTGAAATTGTTAAAATATGATGCGTTTCGCAAGTTATGGCGCCAATTAACGCTTTATATTATGAGTCCAAGAACGGATTTATGTAACGCGTGCCAACATTTTCGGAATGAGTTACAGTATAATGCTCGTAAGAAGAGGCGAAAGATTTGCTGAAAATTTCAAAGAACATCTAGTCAAGGTCAAATTAGAGAGAAACTCTATTACAACAAAATACAAAATTAGCAGAGCAACAAAGAAAATTGGTAGATAAGCATTTTATAATAAGAGGTAAAGCTGATTATTGTAGTGTCGACGTCATTACAGTTACGATTGAGCGCAAAATGTTCACGTTCCACATTCGGATCAACAGGTAAACAAAATTTATTATCTTAGCCCGCGTAAAGTTATTTGGTATTCAAGACGAAGCAGTACGTGAACAAATTAATTGCGTTCTCGATGAAAACGACATAATAGGGAAAGGACCCAATGGCACACTGAGCATGGTATTCGATGGGATTAAGCGATTGAATAAAGGCGAAAAGCATTTGAAGATTACTTGCGATAACGCGGGAGGACAGAATAAAAACAATGCCACTATTTGATTTTACCTATATTTAGTAATCTGCGGCTATTATGACTAAAATTTTATGGCACCAGGACATACTAAATTTAAGTGTGATGGTAGTTTCGGATTGATTAAGAAACTTTACCGAAAGACGACAGTAGATTGTGTGGACCATATCGTTGAGGTCGTAAAAAAATCGAGTATAGCAGGATTAAACAAAGCTCAGTGCTATGAAAACAGCAAAGGGTTTCAATATTTAGATCTTAATACTAGATATTCTTACCGCCAATGTTTGGGTCACATTGCATTCATGTATGATGCAAGCGAACAAAAGTATTATCTAATAAGAGAAAATTATGAGAGTGGGTTATGTCTGGCGTGTACGGGCGATTTTGAGTCTATAATAAATACATTCTGTTATCAGTGTATAGCACCACAACCTGTTTAATGGGACTACAGGCAACAAGCATTTATCATGGCATCATGGAAGAAAGTGGAGAATAAGTATGTATATGATGTGTACACAGCGGATCGAATACTCTCTATTAAGATGTGATCTTGGTCTCTCACACTCAGTGAATTCACATTCAACTGTTCGATGTGTTTTTCCTTTTGTTGCACCAGAAGTCTTCCATGCTTGCAAATTTACTCAGAAATCAAATGTGTATTCTCTTGGTATCATCACATATTCGATGTCATTTGGGGATAGTATGTGATATTATGGGTGGACTACAACTATTGATGCCTGATTCTGCACCAGAGGAATACAAGAAATTTGCCAAATGGTGTTGTGATACTAATACTAATACTAATACTGATCCTGATAAGCATCCTGATGCATATCCACTTTACAATTACATTTACTGGTTTATTGAAACAATGGGATGCAACAATGCATGGGCTACTATCATAATGATGTAAAACCCTTATCCAAAAAAGGATGATAATGGAGGAGTGGAATAATATTCCTGAGACTATATTAAATCAATAAAAAATCATTGTCAACTAGTTATTGAAATAACGGGCTTATTAAAAGCAATCAATAAAAATCTGCGTATATTTACTGTTTAATTTGATGCAATTATTGTGGAACTACAAAAAACTTTAGTGAGGCAATTTTTTTCGTCAAACACTATACGGTTCACGCCCTGACATTGTACTAATTCTTTTCCAAATGACTCAAGCAGTCGGCAAGATCTGATTGCACAAGTTCATTTAATGTTATTTGCGATAGCCTTCTTGATTAGAATGCAGACAAGATGTACAAAAAGCGAGTTTGCAGCATTACGCGAATGATTTATCATCACTCTTTTCATTACATTATCGCATTGCTTTAATATCACCGTTATTTCTTCGGGAGTGGTTTTTCGTGCCGTTCTCGATATTCCACAAGTCCACGAATTTAATTCACGAAATTTTACTAGTTTTAAGAATAATTCTATCTGTGAGATTTCCAATTTAAAAATTTGCCTCTGAGTTTCAATTTCTTGAATCATTTCATCGGCGAAACGTGATTATGTAATATTTTAGAAACGCAAAGATTCGAGATATGACGACATAATATTAAATATCTTCTTAATTAGTATGTCAACCTTTTTATTAAACAAGCAAGTTCAGTTGCGAGAAGACGTTCGATAGCGTTTCCTTAAACACTGTGCAATAGTTTCACGTTTTGTTTGCTACACATTATATTAGACATAAGCCTCCATAGCAGACCTGACATTTTTCCGATCATTCACCAGCCTCTCTTAGCCATAAGCTCTGTCTCGGGTAATGAATCAATATTTATCCCAACCTAAATTATACATGCACACGTACATGTCAGCAAATGTAGAAATCACATATGACACTTGCGATAAAAATTGCACACCTACCATTGCTTCCCCGAGATCCTCCGACACTCTAGCTAGTACCTCTGGATCATTATAATGAGTTACCGCCTGCACAATGGCTTCTGCTCTTCTTGCCGGATTACCAGATTTAAAGATCCCACTTCCAACAAACACTCCATCACATCCTAACTGCATCATCATCGCTGCATCTGCAGGACTATACAAATATAAGGAGAATGGTCAAATATGTTAGAAGAAGGAAACAAAAAACGAGCATGCTTATTCGATATTCAGACATTAAAAATGTCATGACGGACTTGATCTGCCTAGAACCGAACGAACGAACGAACGTCCAATTATATGCAAGCACTCACGTAGCAATCCCACCGGCCGAGAAATTAACAACTGGTAAACGCCCTAACTTGGCGGTTTGCTTCAACAAATCATATGGTGCACCCAATTCCTTCGCGTAAGCAAACAACTCTTCCTCATTCATTGACGAAGCACGTTTGATTTGTGAAGTTATCGTGCGCATATGGCGCACTGCCTCGACTATATTCCCTGTTCCAGCCTCGCCTTTTGTACGTATCATAGTGGCACCCTCGGATACACGTCGAAGCGCTTCACCGAGATTACGAGCTCCACAAACAAAGGGTATTTTGAAATTGTGTTTGTTGATATGATGTTGCTCATCGGCTGGTGTCAAGACTTCCGATTCGTCTATATAGTCGATTCCCAAAGCTTCGAGAATCTAGGCGTTTAAAAAAAAAGATAGAATTGAGAGATTGATTTTTGGGAATGAACGCTGATATGCACTACAAAATTTTACCTGAGCTTCGACAAAATGTCCAATTCGTGCCTTGGCCATTACGGGAATTGTAACCGCTGCTTTGATCTCCTTGATTATCTTTGGATCAGACATGCGGGAAACGCCACCTGGATAGGGCACGAATGATGGAATCAGTCAATATTCAAATTCTAATCGACAGATCACTTGTTCATGTTATATTGAATACCATTTCGCCTGATATCTGCTGGTACACGTTCCAAGGCCATAACAGCCGCGGCGCCTGCTTCTTCGGCTATTCTCGCTTGTTCAACGTTTACTACATCCATAATAACTCCACCCTATAATGCAGATAACCTCAAAATATAGTCAACATTGCATTACAAAATATCATTATCCAAGGGTTGTCAGCGCATACCTTTAGCATTTGTGCTAGACCAGCCTTAACGTGAAAGGTGGCCTGTGAAGGCTTTCCATTCAACTCGGCTGTTGTCAGCTCGCTAGCAACTAAATTTGTTGGTACAGTAAAACTAGACATGATTTAAGTCTAAGCACAGTAAATTTAGAAAGGTCGAAAAAAAAAGCAAGAGCGGATAGTTGAAAATAAATTAGTATTACTAAGTAAACGGTGTTGGAGATCGAGGCGAGCTTTTTTTTTGTATGAATTATGTAATCACTAAATAGACAGATCAACAAATTATCCGAAGCAGTGACACGGATAAACATTTTCTTTTTTAAGGATAGTATAATCGAAAACTTGGGCTAAAACTTTGGTGAGAAAGGAAATGTGTAACGGCCGGACGTGTGTACTGTCGGATAAATACCTGATTATCAAATCGACGGTCGGTCGGCATCTACAGCATTAGTAGCTCCGTCAGACTCGTGATCATCATAAAGACGATCGACTTAATTAAGTGTTTCTTTTTATATTATCATCCATGTCACTTCCTTACCTACGAGACTACACACACGTTGATCATATCCCATACTTGGACACACCGCCCACATACGAAGATTTTTTTAGATTCTATCTGTATCCAAACATACCAGTGCTCATTGGACCTGCTCTAACAGAAAACTGGAGAGCACGGCAAGAATGGACAGGTATCATTGAAAATCGACAAGAGCGATGCAAAGACAGAGACAAAAACAAGGACAATATTGACGATAACAACCATGACACGAATCGTAACGAAAATGTGCATAGAATTCGCCGAGAATCCCAGAACGTAGTGCCAAATTTTGCTTACCTTCGTCAACGGTTTGGCGACGCACAAGTATCGGTAGCCAATTGTTCGCAGCGGTATTTCACAGACCAGCCAAGAGTCCACATGAAATTCTGTGAATTCATTGACATATGGAAAAAGACTTCACTTCAACGCCAAGGCATTAGCCAGGAAACGATCGCCATAGTTAATGCCGATGGTGATCGTGCGAATGACGATGAGTTGCTATACTTGAAAGATTGGCACTTTGTAAAAGCATTTCCCGAGTACTCTGCGTACGACACGCCGGAGATATTCCAAGGTGTGTCGGATTCCCCAATTTAGATGCATGGAAATTTATAATAAGAAAAAAAAGCTAAAATATTTAATGATTGTAATCAAGATGATTGGATGAATGAGTTTTGGAGTCATGAGACTGATGATGATTATCGGTTTGTATATATGGTATGCTGTCCTTGTTGCTTTGCAAAGGAATGATTGGTATGCGAAAAGAATGTCTCGATCGTGACAAGTTCTTTCCCCCCCCTTCCCATTTGATAATTTTTATTATGGTATGCAGGGAGGAGATTCAACGTTTTCGCCATTCCATTGTGATGTTTACAGGTAATCCTTTAGGCAATTAATAGGAATTGCAGTCAGATATCCAAATCCTTTATTTGTAACAGATTCTTTACTTGTCAATGTCCATACACTCACGCACACATGTAGACTCTAAATTTTTTTCCTCTCATCTTTTGTTATAATGAGATCGAATTCCTGGTCATCCAACATTTGCGGGATAAAAAAGTGGACACTCTTTCCACCTCATCAAGAAGAATTTTTCAAAGACTCTTTGAACAACAAAGTTTATGATATTCGTTCAGTGGATAATAACAAATTTCCCAACTTTTCCAAAGCAAAACGCTTTATTGTCTATCAACATGCAGGGGAAACTCTGTTTGTGCCTTCAGGTTGGTATCATCAAACAGAGAATATTGGTGATACCATCTCAATAAATCATAACTGGGCAAATTCAACCAATCTCGATCTTACTTACTCGGGGTTGAGAGAAGACTTGGATGAAATTGAATATGCTATTAGAGATGTAAAGGAGGTGATGGGAACAGAAGAATTTGTGCAGACATGTCAGACACTCTTGATGACTAATTCAGGATGGAATTGGACTGTGTTTTGGAAAATGGTCAAATTTATTGGTAACAGACTATTAAGAAATATAGAGACAAATAGATTAGACAAACATGGAGAGAGAAACAATGAAGAACAATTGGAGGAAAAAGCAGATAAAGTAAAAGGGGATGATATCTTGAGAGAAGGTAAAACCCAATGGAAAGTGCCAGATATGACATTACAACCACCAATTGTCTTCATACTTGAAAGGTTGAGAGACGTGGCCAGCGATTTCTTGTGTCAATCAAATGTTTGCTCGTTTTTGGTGACGCAATTCTCAATGGAAACTGAAGAGACACTATTCGGTATAGTTGAAGAAATAGACAGAATTCTTGTAAAGTTAAAACAAAAAGATGACAAGGATACCATAACATAATGCAGGCATGAGTCTTAACTATTGTTATTCTCATCATTATATTTATTACAGTCATACCTCAGTTATCCCCTTCAGTTATATCCCAACCTCACTTATATCCCAGCTTTGGCGCGGGACGAATTTCCGTATTCTGATTCCATATAAATATACCTCAGTTGTATCCCACTCAGATATATCCCTATCCCCAACTTTCACAATCCCCAATTTCCCAATTTTATAGTTATCCAATCTCGCTTATATCCCATAAATTACACAAGAAATCATGCCATTTCTATATATATATATATATTTGTGCGGGACAGCCGATCATTTACTTCATGTGGTTAGGTGAATCAGGCCATAAAATCAGGAAGAAGAAGCAAGTATTTCTGTAAAGGTGGGAAGGGAAGCACTTGTGACAGCCAGGAAGTTTTTAGAACAAAGAGAATTTACGACAGAAAGTGATATAAGATATATCCGCAATATAATTAAGCGCTTAGATGAAGCAGTAGAAATGTCAAAACGCCAGACGTCACTAATGGAATTTATTAACCAATAAAATTGCATGATATTATTTATGAAAATGTTATACCTCAGTTATATCCCAACCTCAGATATATCCCCAAAAATCTCGGGTCCCAAAGTGGGGATATAAACGAGGTATGACTGTAATCTTTTCTTTATCTAGATATTCCTGGAGAGAGTCTGGGTATTGTTGATTTTGAAAATGTAAGGGGCAATTTTTTTTCCTTGTTCCTTTTTTAGAATGCTTCTAATAGTGTGTAAGTTTTGGTTCCATAGTGGATTTAATATTAAATGTAAATTAATTTTATATAAATATTTTTTATATAGGGATAATCCTATATTGCTCATGTTATGGTTATATTCATCATTCTGGTATGATAAATATAAAGGGAACATTAAAATTAGCAAGCCCATAATATAATACATACTGTAAGTTATGAATGCACCATTATTACTTTTCAAAACGTCATCAGTCACACTGGTCAATTTTATATATTATAGCCACATTATAATCAGCCTCTCATTTATATCACATACTAATACCGCATTTTCCCGAAAAATAAGCAACACTTTTTTGTTATAGTGTTGCTTATTTTCGGGTAGTTTAATAAAATCCCACTGAATTATGTAATTTCTGTCGATAATACCACTGACTATCATTGACATCATTGATGAGACGGATTAATCATTTTCTTTATTGTATAAAATAAAATAACTAATTGAATACATTTATAAAGGTAAATTATTTATTTTGAAATGTTGCTTATTTTCGAGTGTTGCTTATTTGCGGGTGTTGCTTATTTTTGGAAAAATACGGTAATTAAATGTTCACTTTGTCTGGTTTTGTTGCAGCATGTCCCATATAACGTATCCCAGAATTAGAATAAGAAAACTAAAAAGTAAAAAATTTTTGAATCGCGTTCTCGATTTCACACTTCAGTGGCAATAGTAATGTTATTTTGCTCTTCAAGGACTTGAGAAAAATCGAACTCTTGTTATAATATTCACATCGCTGCTCCTGTATCAACAAGAATTGTGCAAAACAAACATTATCCATCATCATATTATAATTAATGGCAAGAAATTTAGAAACCCAGGGCCAACAATGTGATATATCATTATTATTATGGTGCATAACCAATTAGATCAATTCTCATCTTATACTTAGTCTCATCACAATATAAATAATATCAATGAGTATTTTATTAATATTATGTATATGTGGTTAATGTAGGGACCTGAGCTGACCAGGGTCATCTAAGAGTTGTTATGTTTTCACATTCTAATTCTTGCAAATTTGTCTAACTATAATAATAACCAATACCAACGAACAATACATTAACATTGCAACCATAGGACATAGTCTTACATGCTGCATAATTCATTAACCTGGAAGTGTAATTCAGATTACAACCATTTCTATTTCAGGAAAAAAAGGATTAGTATTATAATTCACTGATAAAAACTACCAGAAACGGATAACTTTGAAATAATGTCGGGAAATTTTATCGGTGAAATGATTGTCGGTGATTTCCGCCGTACTATAATAAATATGTGTAACTTTTATTTTAAATACTTTATCAGGTCAAACCTTTTACTTATAAAGGATTGATTTTATGTTTATTGACTTTTTATTTCTGTTCGTTTTTATCTTTGGGTCAGTTTTTGATTTAGTAATCAATTATTCGAATTACCTTGCATGTTTTCTCATACAAACTGAC